>JAOTQR010076773.1:0-12777 GCA_025774065.1 Solanum ossicruentum
AGATCGTCCGCAGAATAGGCAAGGTTGCCTATGAGTTAGAGTTGCCAGCAGATTTGAGGGGAGTTCACCCAGTATTTTATGTTTCCATGCTTCGTAAATGCATCGGGGATCCTTCCAAAATTTTTCCTATAGATGATATACAGGTTACAGAGTAATTGACTTTGAGGAACAACCCGTCGCTATATTAGACAGTCAAGTCAGGAAACTTCAGAACAAGGAAGTAGTCTCAGTTAAAGTGCTCTGGCGCAGTAATATCAGAGAGGAGTTGACTTGGGAAGTGGAGCTATAAATGAAGAAGAAATACCCTCATTTATTTCACGTATCTTTAGGTAATTTATTTTTCCTTGTCGAGCATGATGTATGATAACTAAGCTGTTCATTGTCAGATGTGGCGTTATAGACAAAACTTGCATGGTTAGTATGACATTCAAGGACGAATGTTCTTACGGGGGGAGGGGGATGGGGGGAGGAGGATGTTAGAACCCGTAAGTTAGAACCCATAAGTCCTTAATTGGTTCAATTTGGTAAAATTTGGGACCAAATGTGAATTTCCTCCTAAGTGTAGTCCTTAAAATTCAAATTGTAGTGGGGCCATATGTGTGGCATATTTTGATTGGTCAAGTGGGAGATATTGTGTCTTTATATAGACTGGTATATATCTCTTGTACAAGAGATTTCCACTTAGCAAAAAAAAATATCAAGAGCAAACCAGGGAAGCTGTAGAACCCCTCTCGGGTTGCTACAGTAAAAGGAAAAAAATTTGCATTTTTTTGAATTTTCAATTATTTGATGCTTCAAGCTTGGTATATTGGATCCCCTAAGTGGCGTGGAGGCGTTAGTCGGTCAAGGAAACGCTTGGTTTGACTACTACGAAGATTTGGGTCTAGTAAGGAGCTTGAAAGGTATGTTAATACTAACTTCATTTATATAAATTAAAGATTGTGGGGGGTGTTAGGGATTTGTTAAATTAAAGGTAAAACATGAAAAGAGGGTTGGTTGTTAGTTTGAATTGTGAATTTCAAATTTGGGGTTTGAATTGAGGACAATTTTGCATATGAAGATATATTGATTTATAGCTATGTATTTATGTGTATTTGACATGAAAATAGTTTTTGTGGGGTGAAAGAAGTGTTAGAAAACTATGTGACTGTATACATAAGGGTTAGCTTGAATTGGAACCCCGTTGGAAGTGTAATGTTATGTTTTAACGTTGGGGGTTTGCGTTGGGCGTTGGAGTGATGTATTATAGTCCTTGGAGTATATAGGAAGGCTTGAATATGGTAGATGTATATTTATATGTATGCTGCCCTGTTTTACAAAGTATGCCATAATCGCGTTTTGTGATGTTTTTAATGTTGTGATGGTATTGAAAAGGGTTTATTGATGTTGTAAGTTGTTGTTGTTGTTGTTGATTGATTATTTGAGGCAAGTTGAATTCTCAGGGCGGCATATTATGAGGGGAGATGCTGCCGAAATTTTTATAAAATTTGGAACAAAAGTTAGGATTTAAGACCCGGTATGGTTGTTAATCGTTGGCATTATTGTAATTTGTGTAGATGTTGGACATCCGGAAGCATAAATTGGATTGGTCTTGCGTTGGAGTTAGTTGGAGAAAGAAATCGAGGTATGTAAAGATTTCCTATCTCTTGGCATGAGTTAGTTAAACTTAGTCAATGTCGTACGTTGGAAAAATTCCTTTTCCTTCACAAAGTGGGTCTAAATATAATCCATGTTCATTCTTTGCCACTCTTATGCTAAATTAATCCCATCCTTAACTTTTGAGTCTTTAGGATCCATGAATAGTATTCGTTTGACCGAAAGCTAAATAGTTTGGAAAACTATGGGTTCGATTGTTCCGAAATTACTAATGTGTACAACTTTCGATAAGAAATTTCTAAATCACTTTAAAAATTGTTTTGAAGCCTATTCTAGTAATGTGCATGATAGAAACTAAGCAAGTTCCTTTGAAATCACCGTTTTGTGTGAATTTGAGCAACTTTGGCAAAATTTCATAAATGACTAATTTCTTGATTTCAAAAATGAACATTTTTCATATTACTAAGTTTTTGGAACTAGTTTTTATGCATGTGATTCTCACGACTCTATTCGTGCCATTATGGTCTCATTTTCCCGGTTCCCGGGCCGGTTATTATCGTGCGTATGTATAACTATATGTGTATATGTATATATATTTCGAAGTAGGTTGGGTACTGCAAGTCGGTTTGCCTATGGGCCGACTTTGCTTAGTTTGGAGGCATAAGGGGCTGGGCTTGGGATATGTTGGCATCATGACGTGTGGCGTGCTGGGCCCCTTTGCCTCGGCTCACTTATATAACGGGCATGATGACCTTTACACATTATGAAACGTGAGTGCGTGGCACCGTCACCTCGGTTCACCTATCCTATGACGTGGGTGCGTGGCACCGTCACCTCGGCTCACCTATCCTATGACGTGGGTGCGTGACACCGTCGTCTCGGCTCACCTATCCTATGACATGGGTGCGTGTCACCGTATGTATATATATGTATATATGTGTATAGATGTTTGTGGTATGCTGGGATTGCTGTTTGCAAGTGTGGTTAGTCAGTAAAACAGAGAAAACTCTGCCAAAATTTCGATAAATTCCTTAGCTAATATGACTGTAAATCCGGTTTAGTGTTTGTCTGGGTGCCCAATCGACACTAATCACGGCCCTTGGGTTGGGTTGTGACAAAAATGCATAAAAGCAACATGTTAGGCCGTGCTGAGCATGGGCATTATTATCTAGTATATATATATATATATATATATATATATAATCTGCAAAATGTTTTAGAATATTTATGTCTAGAAATAAAGCCAATCTCTTTTCTTTTTAGCTTAATATTTTGTTGTTTCTTTAACCCATGTTTGATCTCATTACATCTTTTATGTTTGGTTTTATTTTGTTAGACAAAAAAGATTTCAATAATGGAGAGCATTCTTAAACTTTATACTAGGGCAATAATATTAATAGAGATGTAAAATGTATATTATGAAAATAATAATATTACTGAGGAGCTAAATATATTATTGACATTGATGGTAAATTTTGTGTTTTGAAAAAAAATAGATTTTTAACCCTCCCAATCAGGTGGTAACAAGAGCTCCTAACATCATAGCCAGTTTGGTGGTTATGCACCTAGTGGTAGAGACTTTCATAGGTAGGGCACTCAGGGTTACTAAGGTTGACCAGTTAATGTAGCCATTCAGAGTATCGAGGGACATGTAGGTCCATATCTGATCATGATAGATGTGGTAACTTCTCAAGTTCAAAGAGGTATGTTGGTTCTTCAGTTTTTTCGTCTCTTGGTTCAGATGTCCATGGTTGTGATGTGTATGATGACTTTGGCCATTTGGCCAAGGATTTCCCCTGGCTTGCCCTAATTTTTTTTCTGCCAAGTGCACAAACAACTCAATCGACAAAAGCTCTGCAGTCAGAGGTCCCTCATAGAGTGCAAAGGGTGGTACTAGGGGTGCTAGAGGTAGTGCACGAGGTTGAGCACTCATAGTGGGCCCCAGGATAGTGGAGCACATAGAGTTTCTATGTTGTTCCAAGCATGGCCAAGGCAAAGGCCTCAAATGTTGTGCTCACATGTATTGTTTAGGTATGTCAGCGTTTAGCTTTAGTATTGTTTGATCCAAGATCCATTTATTCATATGTATCAATCAATTTTGCTTAAGATATTGATGGGTATGTTCAAGACTCTTGAGGTGCCTATTTGTGTTTCCCTCCGGTAGGTGAGTCTTTCGAGGTGGATCACATTTATCTGGGGTATATAGTGGTATTATTTGGTAGAGAGACATAAGGTTATTTGATATTATTAGATATGGTTGATTTGATGCTATATTGAGCATGAATTGGTTATCACCTCATCATGTAGTACTCAATTGTTATGCGAAGACTGTGACCTTGACATCTCTGGGTGTTTCACATTTAGCATGGATAGGTGTTCCAGATTCATACCAAAGGACATGATATCTTATGTTTATGCTAGCGTCTGATGGATAGGGGTTGTGTCACAATCCAAGCCTAGAGCCTAGATGTGACACGACGAAAGAGGAGCCCGAAAAGGAACCCCAAACAAGCCTCTTAGCATGTCATTCACACATCGTTGGTCGCGAAAGCAGAATAGATATTAACAAGTGATATAATTAAAAACGAAAGGGGGAATAAGGGAAGTCCTTCGTAAACATAGAAACATAAGTAGAGTCAAGCTCAAAATCATATACAAACTTAGTATTCAACAATACCTCTACTTTAGAATGGAGTGAGGGCCAAGACACTTCCCAAGCTTCACCCTTATGGCAATAAATGTTCAACATAAAAAGAGAAGTCTCAACATAGCTTGAGAGATATAGCTATTGTCCTATCCTCGGAATTGAGGACTCACCAAAGCTTTCTTCAAAGTACCAAACCAGCCACGTGAACGTGGATGATCAGAAGGAGCTCCGATCCCTACATGGTAATATCATATAGGCATAGAGTATGTGTTAGTACTTGGGATGTACTGAGTATGCAGGGTGGAATATATCAAAGACATAAGCCGTAATATTTAAAATGCATAATCAGAATTAATGGATATATAATTTCAATATGTCATGCATGATCAATGCTTGTAATGAAACATGATTGTAAAACATTTAACTTGCATAATATACCGCACATATTTGGGAAGAGACCTCAACTGAAATAGACCAAATAGCTACAACTTGGAATCCAAGGCATGATACCCTTTCGGTATAGGTGACTGGGCATGACACCCCCCGACGAAGTGTGGTCTACTTGCCAAGGCAAACCAAACATGATAACATAAACTAGATGGATCCACTCATATAACAAAGGTAAAATATATAATCTAATGGTGGCACATAGTTTGGAGACTAAAGACTTGTCACGACACGAAATTTAGGGGTGATGGCACTTGTCTTATCCCACCAAGACAAGTCAGCCTACAACTAAACTATAACATTAAAAATGCAAAATCATAATAAAAATGAAAGTTCAATTAAGGATAGTACGTCAACTTAATGAACATTCCCCCAAAACTTGGTTGTCACGTGCACAAGCTTCTAATGTATTATAATAGATTCAAAAGAAAGCACAGGTATCAAATGATATTGTCTCTAGAATAGAACAAAATCATAAATAGGAGTGAGGAGTCAGCTAGGATGGCAAACATCTACCTCTCACAATCTCCACAAGAAGCCTCGGACAAGGAAGAGTGGAGAATATCGCGACAATTCGGGCTCGCAACCTACAAAACTATTGTAGCAAGGGGGTGGAGTACCAAATACACGGACTCATCAAGTGAACTAATAAATACAAAGTTAAGTTATATAGAATACCAGTACCCCTAACACTCCAACCAAAACCCCCACAACCACAACCTGCATAAAATATAGATCTATTTATATGTCGAAATATAAATAGCAAGGGATAATCCATAACACTTAACAAGTAGCAACAACAAGAACAAGTACACAACCAATCAACGATATCAATAATACACATGACGACTCAGGCCTCCATATCATACTTCTTTTGGGAGATAGGTTCTTTGACATTGAGTATATTAAGTTGTTTTAATATGTTTTCCTTTATTATTATCGTGCCAGAATGTGGCACCTGATCCAATATTTATATATGTGTCGAAATATGATACTCGATCCAATATATATATGTGTTGGAAAGTGACACCCCATCCAATATTTATATATGTGTCGGAACGTGACACCCGATCCAATATTTATATATGTGTCTGAACGTGACACCCGATCCAATATTTATATATGTGTCAGAGACACCCGATCCAATATATATATGTATTTAGAACGTGAAACCCAATCCAATATTTATATATGTGTCAGAACGTGACACCCGATCCAATATATATATGTATCGGAACGTGACACCCGATCTAATATTTATATATGTGTTGGAACGTGACACCCGATCTAATATTTATATATATGTCGGAATGTGACATCTAATCTCATTTATATGTCGGAATGTGACACCCGATCCAATATATGTGTCGAAACGTGACACCTAATCCAATTTATATGTCGGAATGTGACACCCGATCTAATTTATGTTTCGGAATGTGACACCCCATCCAATATATGTGTAATCTATTATTCTTTATCATTACTTCTCACTTCATTACCAATGTTTCATCAAGCCTTCTTTATTCAATGCATTACTTTGATAGATCAAGTTCAACATTATTATGGGATTCATGGTCTTGGGATTGTGGATCACTCACAATGATATATCAGTCAACCAAACTATAATAATTAAGTGTATAGAAAATATCACAGCTTTACTCAATGATTATCAATCACTATTAGGAGTCTCTCTATTAGATAGAACAAACTATAACCTACTACATGTATTGGGGTACATGGAAGAACAATTCCATGCTCTGGGTAGCCTTTGCACATTATAAATGTTGTCATATCCTCAATCTCAATACCATCACAACTTTAACAAGATTCCCATCTAAAAGTAAGTGTCACTTCGATATCAATAACAAATAATCACTATTTCACATATAATTGACCTCCATCATTAATCTACAAGTCAACTATCAGCATAGGATAACTATCCAATTCAAAATATTTAAATCAAAGCCTTCATAAATCATTCTCAACACCTTATACAAGAAATACAAGATTCTATATACTTAACAAAAGTTACGAAATTCACTTGCCTTATATAAAATCTCGAATCATGTCAATTCCGAAGCTTTTCCTTTCTATGACACTCCAATTCACCAAAATCTATTCATATATAGCATAATAATTATATAATAAATCTAACGACACTAAAATCAATTAATTCGGGTGAAAAGGGTAAACCGGTCCAAAAATTTTATTGTCAAAAAAAATACCATCGAAATCTATAAATTTTTACATGAAAATGTTTCACAAGTGATAAGGAATTCAACGGCAAAAACCATTTAAAAAATGGAGCTAATATGAGGAAGAAATCGCAAGTTAAAGTTTTCAAAATATATTAAAAACGCAGTAGCAAAATCATGAATTTTACCTCAAAAGATGCATCAAAATCAATTTATGAAACTCCCATGGTGTTCTTCTCAGAAAAAATATAATTTAGCCTTTTGAATCACTCAAATCCGATCAAAATTGAGAGAGAAATCGTTGGTTAAAGTTTGGGAAAAGTTTACGATATTCTCTTTTCTTTCTTGGAGAAAATCCTCAATTTTTGCAATTCTTTTAAAGTGAAAGAACTTGGAAGAACATTGATTGAAAGAATTATCTTTGATTCTTGAATTCTTGACTTCGACTCTTTAGAGTTCTTGATAAAGAATCATAATTCTTGAAGAAGAAGAATTAAGAAATCCTTTCTTGGGATTCTTGAATTTGTTTTCTTGAAACCCTAGGTTATAATTTAAAATCTTATTAGAGCTTCATGAATAGATGAAGAAATTAGGGTTGGATAGATTGAAATTCATGAAGAATAACTTACCTTGAGGAGGAATCTTGGAAGCTAATCCTAACTTGATGATTTTCTTGATGATTCTTGAGGGTTTATGTTTAGGAGAGAAGAGAGAGGGTTTTAATCATGAAAACTGATGTTTTATATGTTTTAGAGACCATAAATAGAACTCTAAAGGTTTTAGGATAAAAATACCCTCATATTATAAAGAAAAAATGTCATTAAGTCATCTAGTGAGGGTTCGCGACGTGCTCCGTGAGTGGACATTCGGACAACTCTGCACCTCTTCACTAAAATGGTCATAACTTTCTATTTCGAACTTTCTATTTGCTTTGATATATTATAGGTCATCTAACTCGTTACACTTTAGGAGATATGGTTATTTGAAGTTGACCCTTCTATCGACTCATACGAAAACTTAATTGCTAGAAATTCTTTAAACTTGGCTTGATATAAAAGATCACTTATAATTCTAAATCACATCTAGTATACTTTAAATACTTCAGAATAGATCCTAGCATATATATACAACTTACAAGTCATTGGTTCACCTAACTTTTATAAAATCATACATTTGAACTACAACCTCATATCAGCTCCAACGTTATTCCCATACTAAGAAATTGTCTTTAACATCTATACTCATTTAAGAATCCTTAATTAAAATCCTATATCATATGAAGGATGACTCGTTCTTAGCTTGAAAAAAAACTTAGGGTGTTACAAGACTTTATATAAGGACCCTTTGTGTTGATTCCCCATCTTAAGCCTCAATCTGTACTAAGTCTTATCCCATGGAATATTTGAAATAATCATACTTTAATCATTACATGAATACATTGTAAGATACATGATATCTTGACATGAGTAGCTCATTAACATGCTTTACCACTTCTAGTGAGCCTAACTTGAACATGAGAGTAAATAATAATCATACATGATCCCTTGCCTTGATATGAATGGCTCACAAGAGGTACTTTCTATGAATTCAATACATGCTTGAAAGCCATTAATCATCATGAAATCACTTGACTTATAAATCATGTAGTTCATCAATAACTTGAGAATTCTTGTCACGTAATTTCATCAAACACATGGTGGATTCATTATAGTTGTTCAAGATCATGCAACTCAAGAGTAAAACAATGAGAGTAAACTCAATTTAAATCAACCCACCAATAATGTAGTAAAACCTCATTTAGGGTATCTTGAAATCCTTCACAAAAACTCATAATAGTTCGTAGTTTCATAGCTCAAATCATGCATAGTCTCAATAGACAAAAATCAATTCATGCAATAAGCTTTAAATAGATATTCATGCATAATCAATCAATACTTGGTAAAACCTCAACATAATTTATGTTCATATTTCATAATAAAAGATACCCATAAGTAATACAACTTGAAATCATGCAATTTTCATAAAACGGATAGGTTTTGCTTCATGGGTGAAAGGACCTATTAGTGAAGACCCACATATCTTAAACATTGAATTTATTGAAATGAACTTGAATCTTGAGATGTGTTCTTGAATTCTAAAATTGATTTTGAAATCCATGAGTTTGAATGAGAGATTTGATAAAGTCTTGGAGAGGTTTTAGAGAGGGTTTTGTGAGTTATAGAATTAAAAAATGGCTAAGTATGGAGGATTTCAGGTTTAAATGGATTGGGTTATGACCCAATGTCGTAAGATGAAATAATAAAACTTAGGAAAATCATACAATAGTCCGCGTCCAGTTTGTGAAGCGAACCAAATGCGGAGCAAAAACAACAGTAATGTGTCCCCAGGCCACGTCATGCCTGGGGTGCAGATGCTCTCTGGAAATTTTAAATTAGCTAAAATTATTCTTCTCTATGGGTCTTATAAAATCCTTGTTATACCTATTTCCTACTCAATTTTACCCACGATCAAGTATATGAAATCGAATTCCCGAAATCCTGCACAGATTTTGAGATATATGGTAATTGCGATTATGGGGCATTCCAAAGCACATGAGGGGTGTTTCAATATCTCCTCCTTGGGAACATTCGTCCCCGAATGTCAAAGAAACATGCATAAGAGATGTAATTATGAAGAATTTATCCCTATATGAATGAAACAAATGCACTTAAACATCATTTTCAAAAAGTCCCAACATGAATGTCAAAAATTGTCATAACTTGTTACCATGGACATGAATGCATAGAAATGATATGAGGACTGAAACTCAAGACTTGAAACCACATATGAGACTTAAATTATTACCTTCGGCTTGAGTATAGTAGAAGAGGTATGGGTATCATTTTTTCATGTCCGCTTCGCCTTCCATGTGGCACTTTCAACTTGTTGATTCCTCCAAAGGACCTTAACGGATGCTATATCTTTGTTCCTCAACTTTTTCACTTTCCTATCCAATATTTCCACCAAGACCTCCTCGTAGGTCAAAATATCCTCCACAACACCCACATCCTCTAAGGGCACTATAAACCTTGGGTCGCCAACACATCTCCTCAACATAGATACGTGGAAGACCAGATGAACCATATTTATCTCCATAGGCAACTCTGATTCATATGCAACCTTACCAACTCTCCTCAAAATTCTATAAGGACCCACAAACCTTGGGCTCAATTTCCCTTTCTTACCAAACCGGACTGTACCTTTCATGGGAGATACCTTCAAGTAAACCCAATCATCCATATTAAACTCAAGATCTCTTCTTCTCATGTCGTAGTAGGACTTTTGTCTACTTTGAGCTGTCTTCAATCTCTGCCTTATCAGCCTCACCTTCTCCAAAGCATCCATAACCAAAATCGAGCCTAACAAAGCCATTTTCCCCACATAAAACCACCCAACCGGGGATCTACAACACCTACCGTATAAAGCTTCAAAGGGAGCCACGCCAATACTAGAGTGGTAGCTATTGTTGTAAGCAAACTTGTAATGCCCTAAAATAATAATAATAATAATAATAATAATAATAATAATAATAATAATAATAATAATAATAATAATTATTATTATTATTATTATTATTATTATTTTAATCTTGTCATGGAAAAATTAAGTAAAGATGAATAATTATAATCTTTTAGTGGAAAATTAGGTAAATTTGAATAATTTTAATCTTTTAGTGGAAAAGTTTGGTAAAGATGAATAATTTAATCTTGTTAGTGGAAAATTTAGGTAAAGATGAATAATTTTTCATAAACAATTGCCTAAAGTTTTGCTATAAATAGGGGGGGGGGGTAATAAGTTTTATGAGCATTAAGATAGAAAAGTGAGAATTATCTTTGAGATAGTTGGGAGAGTTATTATTTCGGGAGTTGAATTCAAGAATTGTCCATTTGTTAGAATTGATCGAAGAGCCGTTCCGATATTGAGGTAGGTTTGCCTATCCTTCTTTGTGATTGAGATTGAGTTATTGAATATTTGTATGTTATAATTTATGAATGAGATTATGTCATGTGCTAAAAAATTTTCTTATAATATCCGTATGAAAAACGAAAAAAATTATCGGCGGCTATTTAGGATGAAAATTCTAAATTAATTGGTATTGCTTCGGTTACAACAGAGAAGTGCCGGGAGCAACATATGGTTTGCCTACATATTTTGAAATATATATAATGTTTACTTTAATCCATTAAGCTACCTGCTTGAATTTCCTTCTACAATCTTTTACTTTTAATTTATTTTATCTCCAAATCTCTTCATTTTCGTGCCAAAATAATCTTACAAGTCAATCACACTATCTAGTACAACTCACAAAATTTATGCTAAGAAATGATGAATAAAAACATTAATTATGACATCAATGATGACAAAAAATATGTACTTTTAGTGCATGATATTAAAAATTGTGACTAAGTGGAGAAATGATAATTTTTAAAACATGGCGAGAATTTTAAGGGAACAATATCCCAAAATGTATAAAAATGGATGAATTTATAATTGCTAATTTGGAGAACTTTGATAATTATTGTACTTATTAAGGAAAATATTGTTTCTATAATTGTGTCTTGATTTCATCTATCCTCATATTTCAGGTAATGGTATTTTGGGAAGTTATGAATGGTGACTCGTATCATGAGTCCTTGACCACAGTCACTTAGGTGGTAAGGTAGTTGATACACTATGATTTGTATCATGAATCCTTGACCACACTCACTTAGGTGGCAAAATCGTTGATACAGGGAGATTATCATGAGTCTTTGACCATGAGCTAGGTGGCAAGGTAGTTGTATATTGAGATATTTTACGACAGGCTATGCGAAAGTCTTGATTCCACCTTGCATTGTGTTGCATACAATATTATTGCATTACTTGTGGTAGTTTTAGATTAATTTAATTATATGTGAACTTTATTCATGTGGATCTATATAAATTGCCAGAACCTATGTCAGACTTGTTCTTCTATTGCAGGTGGAAGCGTTTATAAATTATTTCATAGTTTTTTCAATTTCTGATTCCCAGTCGGCTAAACCTGCTGGGTACATATTGTATGTACTCATCCCTACTTCTTCCTCCCCCATAGATTCTTGTAAGGATTACCCACGTGGTAGTTGATTTTCTCGTGCAATCGAGTGACACTGGATCTAATGGTGAGACTCAAGGTCTTCGAGTTCTATTAGATTCTATCCTAGTTATATGGTCTTTATTTATGTTCGAAGACTGTAATGTACTTATTTCATCAGTATTTATGTATTTAGATTCTCTTTATACTCATGATACTAGGAACTGGGATATGGTTTTATGGGTGACTTATTATGTAATGACTATTTACCTATTGGGTTTTCTCCTTTAAGTGTAATTTTTTCTTGGGTTTGGAATTCAGTTGGCTTTTAATCATGACTTCATTTTTGGGTCGTGACAAGTTTGGTATCTGAGCTCTAGGTTACCAGTCTCACGAGTTAAAGAGTAGGGTGTCTAATAGAGTCTCGCGGATCGGTACGTAAACGCCCGTATCTCTCTTTGAGAGGCCACAGGATACTTGATTAAGAATTCTTTTTTTTTTATTCTTTTCGTTGAATTGTTCATATTCATGTTTTGTATGCCTCTAATCTATTCTTTCTGCGTAGATGTTGAGGACTAGAGTTAGCAATTCCGAGGATGAGTCTTTACCTATTGTCCAAGCCCCAACCAAAGGGCGAGGTAGGGGCGGAGGCATAGGTCGTGGAAAAGCTAGAGGTTGAGGCCGGGCTAGGGGAGCAATACCAAAATGAGGTCTTGTTAGACCCCGTAATTATTTTAATTAAGGGTAACTATACAATTGGAGAATTTTATTGTGGACGTTGGGTAATTTAAACTTAAGTA
>JAOTQR010076774.1:0-12777 GCA_025774065.1 Solanum ossicruentum
TATTCTGGGAGCTGCTGCAGGTGCGGTTAGTCAATAAAATAGAGGAAACTCTGCCGAAATTTCGGTAGAATTCTAGGTTATGATTATAAAGGAATTCGACTTAGTATGTGATTGCGTGCTCCTACCGGGCACTGGTCACGACCCCAGGGTGGGGTGTGACACTTTTATAGTTTAATCCAATTAAGGACTTTCGAAACTAATTTTAAAATTACTCTTCCCAAAACCTTTAACGCCAATACTTACACCATAATTAGTTTAAGTTAAATTACACAATATTCGAAATTTGTGTTCCAAAGTGACAACTTACCACAATTAAACTATTTACGGGGTCTAACATAATTAATTCTTGCCAGTGTTTTTTTTGAAAAGAAAAAAAATAGGAAGATAAATTCCATTTTGGCTTATTGTCTGGTAAGTATATATTATTGAAATATAAGATGTATTTTTCAAAAGATGTTATTCCAAGTGCTTGAAGAAATTGCAAAGTGCAGTCCTGTGAAATGAATAATAATAAAAAGACAATTCACAAAACTGTTTTATCATCTTATATTATTTAATAAAATATATAAAGTACCTCTATGGTTGCATAGAAAAGTTGTCTGCACACTAATACTCTACTAAATTATTTTTACATAAATTATTCAATAGTTTTTTTATGAGATAATGCTCCATTTGTTTTTATATACATTAAAAGAATACATTAAAGTAGCCAGAAATTTCCTAACAGTGAACAATACCCTCCAGGTAAACGAAAGTCCAGAAAAAGAAAACAAATATTTAAAAAAAAGTCTTCTTCACCAATTTATAAATAAAACTTCTTAGATTTTGAAACTATTCTATGTGACCTTTTATCTTGAAACTACACTAGTATATGGAAGATAAAGTTATATTTTACGTAGTAAATTATTTAAAAGTGTACAAAAATAACCCCATTTATATAAAATATCTTATTATAAAAAGTTTAGAAAAATAGGAGTAACTTACCAAAAAAAATTGCGAAGCTCCGCGTAATAAATCACCTTCCTTCAACTTAATAAAAACTCTCAAAATACTAAACACTCTCTTTATATAAATATATTTATATTTTTTAGCAGAATGCTCTCCGTTATTTCTTTTTCCTTCTTCTTTGATTTTGTGAATATTGAGCAGATTCTCTGCTCTAAATATATATATAGAGTCATTTCACATGGCTCTGCACAATAAACAAACAAAAAGCTTGCATTATTATAATGGAATTGGGGAACAAGGTGGAGCAAAGTGGGAGGTCATGGCACACTTCTCCTGAAAATGAGGTATTAAGAATAAAGTAATTGCTCCATTTAAACTTCCTGCTCCACTTAAAATATTAAAATATTAAAATACTAAAAACTTTTTCTTTAATTTCCTTGTGCTATTTCAATTTAAGTAGTCAAAAATTTCAGAGTCGTTACACTCCATCCCAGGTATGTACGACTAAACTAAAAGCATGATATTGTTCTCTCATGTACCCCATAAATGGTCTTAGATGAGAGTTAAAGGTTCTTGAATCTACATACATGATTCTTGATTATTTTCTTGAAAATTTTATAATTTTTACATGTATTTTCATATGTTGATGATCATCACAAACTTGCTTTCCCGAGTTAAATTTTTTCATGAGATATTGCATAAACCTTATGTGTTAACTTTTAAAAACATGCATGAAAGAAGATAGGGATTGATTCTAGAGCCTTGACTTGAGTATGTTGATGGAAATCTTGATGTAAGTATGAGGTTGGTTAGTTGAGCTTGATGATCCTATGAGTCTTCATAATTGAGTTCTTGACTCTTTCTAAATGACTTCTTCCAATTGATGATCTGAGCCCTTGAGTTTTCGAATTGAGAAATGAGTTCATTGAGATGAGTTAAAATCCCTGAAATAATAGAGGACCCTTGAACTTGAGTTAACGAGTTAATGGGAGACTCCATGAGACCAATTGAGATGATGAGTGCCTCTATGATGCTATTTGAGATGATGAGGAGAAGTCTTATGAGAATTGAGTCTAGGGAGGAGTATCAAGTACCAAAATGAGTAAGAGTGAGTCCCTCCCACTTATACTTATTACCTACGTCAGCCCAGTGTTGGAGATGATTGAACTATTATATCTAATGGTCCCCTCTTGAGTTTACATCCCTAAAAGAATAGAGGATGGCTGAGATTCAGATTCTTTATGGATCATACTCATTCCTTACCAAGTAGCACGGAACGACTATGGCAACATTAGCATGATTGTTGTACAGCCTCTAACTCATAAGCAGTTGTTATCGACTAAGAGAAACTCCCAAAATGTTCCCACCTTGAGTACTCTGAGTCGAGAAAAGTCCTTCTCAGACGAGTCTGATTTGATTGATGAGTTGATTAGTTGATAGGTCACTTGTCTACTCTTTATTATTGCTTTTGATAGATATTTGACATTCGTTTCTAAATTGAGTTGATTGTTGTTCCTATATTGTTCTACCTGTTTCAGTTTCATTCAGTTATTTTACATACCGTACATTCCATGTACTGACGCCACTCTGGCGCTGCATTATTTTATGATGTAGATACACGAGATATAGATCATCAATAGGCGCATCGTTGAGGATCTTTGGACGTGCAGCGAATTGGTGAGCCTCCCCTACTTCAGAGGATTCATTACTTTTTTCATCTTGCTTTAGAGTTAGATTTGCTTAGATTTATTTTGATAGAGGCAGTCATGGGTTTGTCATTGACATCACCTGATAGTGATATAGGCTCCATAGACTTGAGTCAGATGTTGATTGATAAGATTGTGAGCTAGTTTTTTCTAGTAGCCTTTTTTATAATACTATTCTAAGACTAGATGAGATGTGCTAATTTAATTCATATTTATCATTCGCTTATTTGTAGAGTTTACTGCTTGAATGTGTGATGAGGCCAAGTGATTCGCTTGGGGACTAGCAACAGTCTCTAGGTGCAGATTAGGTCTAGGGTACCCTTCTGTGGCATGATAAACTTGGTATCGGAGCATGAGTTCAAGTGTCCTAGGGAGTATATGAAGCCATGTCTAGTAGAGTCTTGTTTATGGGCTATTGTTGACCACACTCGATAAGCAGGAGGCTACAGGACATTAGGAATTATTTCTCTTCGTTCATATTATGAATTGTTCTATAGAAGTTATACTCTATGAAAGTTCTATTCTAATTCGTACTTTGCATGTTGCAGAATTATGATCATGCCTCCTAGAAGAGCCGTCAGAGGTAGAGGATGTCCCACTAGACAGAATGTCAATCTACTTGAGCCTAAAGGATATGAGGAGCCAGTGAAACAAGTTATGCCTGTTGCGTAACCCTAGCAAGATGAGGTCTCTAATGTTGAGCTTCGCCAAGCTATCCAAACTCTAGCCCAACCTATCACAACAATTGCTGAGAGAAAACAGGCGTTCTGACAAGATACCCATGATACTTCTAGATTCTTGGAATTCTTGAGGATGAATCCACCTAAGTTCATAGGGTCTGCATCCATGGACCCTGAGAACTATGTGGGGGAGCTCCAAAAAGTGTTCCAAGTGATGCATGTGGTTGATGCTGACCGAATAGAACTAGATGCTTATCAACTAAAGGGTGTGGCTAGGCCATTGTATGCCCAATGGAAGAAGGGTAGAGGAGGGAATACCCCTATGATGACTTGAGCTATGTTCGAGGAAGCTTTCTTGGGGTGTTTCTTCCTAAGGGAAAGAAGAGAGGTGAAGGCAGGAAAGTTCTTGAACTTGAAACATGGCTTTATGACTGTGCAAGAGTATGGGTTGAAGTTTACACAATTATCTCACTATGCTCCGGACATGGATGCTGACATGAGGGGAAAGATTGGGATGTATGTAGATGGGTTGAATAGAGGGCCAAAGAGATATAGGAGGGGGCAATGCTTGTGAGTAGCATGGATATTGTGAGATTGATGACCTTTGTGAAACAAGCTGATGAGGAGAGGCAACATGATAGAGAGGAGTTTAGAAGCAAGAAGGCTAAGACATCTAGCCATGAGGTTTGGAAGAAAGGTAATGGTAAGCGATTTCCAGCACTATTATCTGCTAGTTCACCTACACCTAAAGTCAGAAATGATCAACGGTCCCAGAATGTTAGAGCTTGTGGGTCTCAATCACAAGCTAGCATGGCTCGAGGTTCACGAGGTAAACCACCAAGTGGTACATGTGGTAAGCTATACTTGGGTAAGTGTCGTGAGGGGAGTGATGCATGCTTCTGGTGTGGTCAAGTAGGGCATTACCAAAAAGACTATCCAAAGCAATTTGTCTGGGCTCAATCTTCTGCATCTGCCCTACCAGTAAGAGGAAATCAGAGAGGTACTATGGCAGGTACAAGCATAGCTACAAACTGTTTATATGCCATAGGTAGTCAACATGATCAAGAGAACGCCCCAGATGTTGTGATGGGTATGATTCAAGTCTTTTCTATTTATTGTTACCTATTAATGGATCCTGGTGCCACATTATCTTTTGTTACTCCTCATGTGGCTAGTAGAATTGATAGAACTCGTGGGAATCATCTTAAACCTTTTGATGTTTCTAGTCCCATAGGTGAGTCTATTTGGGCTGAAAGATTCTATAGAGCTCGTGCAGTATCCATCTATCATAGGGATACTATCATTGACCTAATTGAGTTAGATATGACTGATTTTGATTTGATCCTTGGCATTGATTGGCTCCATGCCTTTCATGCCTCCATTGTTTGTAGAGCCCAAATCGTTAAGTTCAAATTTCTGAATGAACCGATTCTAAAGTGGAAGGGTGATTCCGTAGCGCCTAAGGGAAAGTTATATCATATATTAGAGCCAGAATGATGATTGCCAAGGGAGGTATCTACCTCATAGTGAGAGTCAAATCTGATGATGTTGAGCCGCCTACTCTTGAGTCAGTCCCGATTGTGAATGAGTTTCTTGAAGTGTTTCTTGAGGATCTACCTGGAGTCCCTCCTGATAGGGAGATCTACTTTGGGATTGATGTTCTTCCTGACACTCAGCCTATCTCAATTCCACCTTATAGGATGGCCCCCGTTGAGTTGAAATAACAGTTGAAAGATCTGTTAGAAAAGGGCTTTACAAGGTC
This sequence comes from Solanum ossicruentum, assembly GCA_025774065.1. Taxonomy (NCBI): domain Eukaryota; kingdom Viridiplantae; phylum Streptophyta; class Magnoliopsida; order Solanales; family Solanaceae; genus Solanum; species Solanum ossicruentum. The sequence goes on from JAOTQR010076774.1 coordinate 5,097, forward strand.
GAGTATTTCTCCAAGGGGTACCCCGGTCCTTTTCGTCCGAAAGAAAGATGGGTCTCTTCTAATGCGCATTGACTATAGTCAACTGAACAAGGTCACCATAAATAATAAGTATCCTCTCCCAAGGATAGATGATTTGTTTGATCAACTTTAGGGTGCGGGTGCCTCGTATTTTGTGAAGATGGACCTCCGATCTGGTTACCTTCAGTTGAAATTGAGGGAATGTGACATTCCAAAGAAGCCTTTAGGACTAGATATAACCATTTTGAGTTCTTGGACATGTCCTTGGGTTAATGAGTACACCTGCAGCCTTTATGGATTTGATAAATAGAGTATTCAGAAAGTATATTGATATGCTTGTGATTGTGTTTATTGACGATATTTTGGTGTACTACAGAGATGAAGAGGAGTATGAAAATCACCTCAGAATTGTCCTCCAAACATTTAAGGACCATGAGTTGTATGCGAAATTCTCCAAATGTGAATTTTGGCTTGAGTCGGTGGCTTTTTTAGGCCATATTGTCTCCGGTAGTGGTATTCGAGTAGATGCTCAAAATATTGAAGCAGTTAAGAACTGGCCCAGAATGACCTTTCCAACTAACATAAGAAGTATCTTGGGGTTGGCAGGCTATTAACGCAGATTTGTTGATGGATTTTCTTCCTTATCCATACTATTGACTAAATTAACTCAGAAAAATGTCAAGTTCCAGTGGTTCGCCGAATATGAGATGAGTTTCCAAGAATTAAGGACTAGAATAATTACTGCCCCTATTCTTGCGCTATGGAACAGAGGACTTTGTGAACTATTGTGATGCCTCGAGAGTTGGATTGGGATGTGTGCTAATGCAGAGGGGGAAGGTGATAGTCTATGTTTCCAAACATCTTAAGATCCATAAGAGGGACTATCCAACCCATGATCTTGAGTTGGCAGCAGTGATGTTTGCACTTAAAATGTGGCACCACTACTTGTATGGAGTGCATGTGGACGTGTTTATTGACCACAAGAGCTTGCAATATGTTTTCAGTCAGAAAGAGCTCAACCTGTGAAAAAGAAAAAGGTTGGAGTTGCTCAAAGATTATGATATGAGCATTCTCTACCATCCAGGTAAAGCTAACATTGTTGTTAATGCTCTTAGCAAGTTGTCAGTGGGTAACACTACCCATGTGGAGGAAGGGAAGAAGGAGCTAGCTAAAGAGGTGCATCGATTAGCTCGATTAGTATTCCAACTTAAGGAGAATTATAAGGGAGGAGTTAATATTTATAGTAGGTATACTTCATCCCTTGGTGGAAGAGGTGAAAGAAAGCACAATCGAGATCCCATTATACTCCAATTAAATGAGGTTATCCACAAGCAGAGAGTGATGGTCTTCTCCAATGGGGGTGATGGGGTGTTGAGATACCAGATTAGATTATGAAATCTCAGATATTGATGGTATTCGTGATAGAATCATGGATGTAGCTCATAGAATTAGATATTCAATTCATCTAGGCTCTACCAAGATGTATCATGACTTGAGAGAAGTCTATTCATGGATGGAATGAAGAGGGATATTGCTGAATTTGTCTTAAAGTGTCTGAATTGTCAGCAAGTGAAAGTTGAGCATTAAAGGCCTTGTGGATTAGCTCAGAACATTGAGATTCCTAAACGAAAGTGGTAGATGATCAATTTGGACTTTATCACTGGTCTACTGAGGTCTCAAAAGCAACATGAGTTGATATGGGTGATTGTGGATAGGATGACCAAATCGGCTCACTTCTTAGCAATTAAGGCAACTAACATTGTGGAGGAGTATGCTAGGTTGTACATCTAAGAGATTTTAAGGTTGCATGGAGTTCCCTTATTCATCATCTCAGACAGAGGAACTCAATTCACCTCCTAATTTGTGAGATCATTCTAGAAAGGATTGGGTACGAAAGTGAATTTTAGTACAACTTTTTATCCACTAACAAATGGTCAGGCATAGCATACCATTCAGAAGTTATAGGATATGTTGAGTGTCTGTGTTCTTGATTTCAATGGAAATTGGGATAATCACCTACCACTGATTGAATTCGCGAATAACAATAGTTATCATGCAAGTATTCAAATGGCTCCCTGTGAAGCCTTATATGGGATGAGATGAAGATCACCAATTAGGTGATTTGAGGTTAGAGAAGCAGAGTTGATTGGGCCTGATCTTATCCATCAATCAATGGAGAAAGTTAAGGTCATTAAAGAGAGATTGAAGACTGCCTAGAGTTGCCAGAAATACTATATCGATGTGAGGAGGAGAGATTTAGAGTTCGAAGAGTAAAAAGCTCAACTATAAATATATTGATGATCATCATAAGAGTACAAAACATGTAACTTATCAAAACCTGCATATCAATGTTAGATGACAAGGGTACATACTATCGAAAGAGATGTATAACAAGGAATGTAATTATAACAAGATGCCATGAAATTCATGATGTATGAAATGCAAATAATGATCATATTTATCATGGGAATATGAAATTAACCGACATGAGTAAGACCAAACAAGCTATTACTCAAAATCCCGACGAATACCCCTCTCCCGTAAAGAGGTGGTATACTTGCCAAAGGTAAACCATACTTCACCTTACGGGAACATATATGTAACACCCCACATTCTACATGTCCTAATGCTATGTGAATAAATCATGATATGGATTGGTCTATGTAGTGTCAATTCTTGAAAGTGCTTGATTCTCATGTTAACGGGCGATATGGGCATCTAATGCTTAAAAGGGTCGAGTGTATATGTGTTTTATGTTAAATTGAGGATATCACAACCATAAAGGAAGTAAGAGAATTAAGGTGTTTGGATGAATTAATAATCTAGTAGGTGAGTCACCAACCTGCTTAGCTTGAATTTGCTAGCTAAACGGAGACGAGGCTCGATGTCAAATTTGTCCATGTCCGATTATGGATAAAATCCGTTTTAAGGGTATAATTTTATCCCATGATTTAACATCATAAATGGAACTTATTTTCAGTCCAATATGAATGTAAGAGGAGCCCAAGTGTAACACAAACCACTTGACCATTTCGGCCAAAAATGGATTAAGAGGAAAGCTGGAAATTGGCAGCCTATGTCCATTAGAATTTGATGTTCATTTTGGCCCAATTTTGGGGACTAAGCTACTGAATAATAATCCTAAGAAAATGAGTTGTTATTTGGTCAAAACTTTCTAATAAATACATCGAAGGAATTCCTTTAATAAGGAGTTATAAGCAGCAAAATTTCAGCCACTTTTACACTTAGAAAATTTCAGCTTTCCCAATCCTCTCTCTACACTTATCTCAACCTAGCAAAGAAGTAGCCAAATGACTCTTTTAGGGTTATTAAGGAGTTCATCAACTTTGAAGATAAAGGTAAGTGATTATAATTGTATTTTTGGTAAGGTTCCTTCATAAAAATCAAGAATTATATGATAATATGCTATGATGAAAATTCTGGACAACTTGTGTCCAGAAAATTGCTGACTCTTTCCTTTTGTTTTAGTGGTTTCTAAATAGTTTGTGGCCTGTATTATGAAGAGAATTTGATGTTATTAACATAGTTAGAGTTATATACAATACCCTAAGGTTGCTTCCCAAATTTTGGTTTCATTTAACAAATATGTTTTATTGTGCTATCTTAAGTGTAATGTTCATTGGAATTTGTGGACTGTTGGATTTAAAGCTATTGGCTCATGTTCTTAATGAATTCTTGGGTGATGCTCTAAGACTATATTAGAACTATTTGTATATGTAAATGTTGGTGGAATAGTTTGGTTAGAGTTGGAAAAGGTTTGGAATTGTCGACGTCGAAGTGTAGCGAAAGGGGGTAACGTTATGCTGTCCATTTGTAGATTGTGTAGAATTGTAGTATGTTTCTCCACGACCTTCCCCTATTTTGGGATTATTTTTGGACTATATTAAGACTGATTTTATGTGGTAAAAATGTTGGAAAAAAATTAGGTAAAGCTAAAACAGTTTTGGGATTGTTGACGTCGAAGTATGGAGTAAGGATGTAACGTTGTGCCACTTGTTTGTATATTGAGAAGAATTGTTATGTATTATGCTTTGTGGGCTGTTGTAGGATTGTTAAAGCTATGAAAATAAGATTTAAATGACATGTACATAATAATGGTTGTTAGAAAATACGTTTATAAGTGAAAAGGTTGAAGAAATGCCTTTGCGTCACTAATTGAAAGCTTGCTGTCCGGGTGATCATTTTTATGATATTGGGCTATCAAAAAGTGTTTCCTTACTACTAATACTAGTATTATTGCCTAATATGATGTATATAAATATTTAGCAGAAAGGCAACCACTCCAAGATAGTAACGAGGTCATACAACGATGTATGTAAGGTTATTTGATTTCGTATCATTTGGCATGAAATATAGATCCCTCGGTAAGTAAAGACATTTATCTACTCCTACATGACAAGCAGTCATATCTTGACTCTTTCACATATTCATATGCTCCTATATATAGTTACCTTCAATTGTACATACATACGTGGATACCAAGTACATGAGTTTTTTTGTTGCTAAACAAAGTTCATGAGTTGTTTCATTTCATACACATTTCATTTCTTATGTAACGTACTCTCTTCATTGTCATATTGTCTTGCATGATTATTTACATGTCATATGTTGCCTATACAGCATTATAGCTCCAATATTATGACCACCAAAAGAATCACCTCAAAGGTAATTGAAAGGTAAAGTAAAGTATATAGTTTTTGATAGGTTAGCTTGAGGGGTGGAAGAATCACCTAGCTAGGGATGATCCCAATATCCCGAGGGGTGGAAGAATCACCTAGCCAAGGAAAATCTTATTACGGGTGGTAGCCTGAGGAGTTAAGGAATGACCTAGCCAGGGACGCTCCCTATACAGTTTACCATTGATCAGCTAGTCATTTACAGTACATGATGTACATAGATTATACAGTAAAAGTAAAGCAATATAAAGAACTTAAAGTACATGATTCCAAAGTATATCCAAAGGTGGTCTCTTATTCTACACTAGTGCATTCTTTCATTTGAGTTGTTATTTCATATATAATATTTGCTTCCTTACATATTCAGTACATTATCTCGTCCTGAGTCCCTTGCAGGGGACCTACATTTCATACTGCAGGTACAGGTGCTAGTAGATCTCCCCAGTAGAGTCCAGGACATCTAGCTGTTGTTACCAAGCTCCAGGTTGTTCCGGAGCTTTGTGCCTATCTAAAGCTTATATAGTTGTATTGTACAGTTATTTGAGGCGGGGGCTATCCCGACCCTTATTTGATACTTTCTATTATCTAGAGGCTTTATAGACTATGTAAATTAAAGTATGTTCATGTCTCGTACTTTCGATATCGTGGCCCCAACAGCCTAGTCATATGCATTTTCTTTTGGCTGTATCACTATTTACCTGCATAAAGGCATGTTGAATTACAAAAATCCATTATAAGGTGTATAGAAAGTGCGTAGATATAGGTTGGTTCTCCCGAGCCTTATCGGCAACAAGTGTTGGTCCTCCCTATCGGGACTTGGGGTGTGACAGAAGTGGAATAAAAAATGGTCATCCTAGGGAGTCTACAAAGCCGTGTCAATGTTTATCGCTGTGTTGTACACCACATTTATAAGCAGGAGGCTACGTGGCATTTAGGAGTTGTTACTTTCCTTCCATTCTTTAGATCTTGCCATAGAGCTAGGTGAATTATGGCTAACTCCTAAATTGTTTTGTACAGCAAGCAAGTATGCCAGAAACCAGGAAAACAAAGGTAAAGGAAAGGCAGTAGAAGTGGTGGTTGGTTCACCCAGTCATGTGAGATAACAAAATGAGGCTCAAGATGAGTCTCTATCATGGATATTTCTAACCCCTCCAGCCCTTAATGAACCTAAAAATAGTGAAATTCCCCCAAAACCACCTATTGATGCTACAGTGCAGGATCTGAGAAATGCAGTTCAACTACTGACTCATATAGTTGCTGGCCAAGGTAAAAGACAGGAAGGTCAAGTTATGGGTACAAGTGGTGCAAATAGGGCAGCTTGCATGAGAATACGTGACTTCCTTAATTTGAACCCTCCAGCCTTCACTGGGTTTGATCCTAATGAAGATCCCCAAGACTTTATTGATCAGATTCAGCGCACTTTAGATGTCATGCATGTGAGTGGTACAAAAGTTGTTGAGTTAGCGGCATATAGGTTGATGGGCGTGGCTATATTATGATATGAAGCTTGGAAGCAATCCAAAGATATAGATGCTCCCCCAACAACATGGAATGAGTTCAAAGAGGCCTTTATTGACTATTACTTGCCATTAGAGATTTGAGAGGCCCGTGCAGATCAATTCTTGAATCTCCACCAGGTGAATATAAACATGAGGGAGTATAGTCTCAAATTTAATTCCCTGTCTAGGTATGCTCCTAATGTAGTTGCTACTATGGCAGATAGAGTTCATCGATATGTGGATAGATTGGATGTATATCTGGTCTGAGACTATACTATTGCTGCATTGAATAAAGACATGGATATAGCTAGAATGCAAGCTTTTGCACAGAAATTGGAGGATCAAAGGCAAAGGAGAAGGACACAGGAGTTAGAAAGGGCGCAGTCCAAGACGAGCAGATCTTCAGGAAAGTTTACACCATCCCAAGGTGAGTTAGGCCTCAGTTTTCTAACAAACGACCTAGGCCATCATTCTCCTATTTCGCAGCTAGTGCTCCACCCCAACTTCAAGGGTCTAGGGTAATCAGTTAGGTCAATGAGGTGAGGGACAAAGTTCACGAATAACAAGAGGATCGGCTGGCCAACCAATGACTCCTAGGCAGCCCTGTAAACATTATGGAAGAAGTCATCCGAGTATATGTCGTGTTGGGACAGATGTTTGTTACTGGTGTGGTGCGTCAAGGCACATGATGAGAGATTGTTCGAGGAGACGTATGGGTGATATAGCACAATCTATTGGGTCAGCTGTCGCATCATCATCAACAATTCCTCCATTAAGTAGGGGTCATCAAGCACCTATAGTTCATGGTAGAGGTTTTAGAGGAACAGCTAGCTCTAGCAGGGTCTAGAATCGCACTTATGCTCTGGGGAGTCGGCAAAATTTAGAAGCTTCACCTGATGTGGTCACAGGTACATTGTCCATATTCTCTCATAATGTATATGCATTAATTGACCCTGATTCTATACTATCATACATCACCCCACTAGTTTCTGGGAAGCTTAAGAGAAAACCTAAATTATTGAATAAACAATTTGAAGTGTCTACACTAATCGGTGAATCTATTATGGCAAGAAGGGTTTATTATGGTTGTGTAGTAACTGTTTGTGACCTTGACACATTGGTTGATCTTATTGAGTTAGAAATGGTGAATTTGATGTTATAATGGGTATGGATTGGTAATCTTCTTGCTTTGCCACCGTGAATTGCTGAACTAAGAAAGTGTGCTACCACTTTCCAAATGAGGTAGTTCTTGAATGGGAAGGCAATGTTGGGGAACCAAAGGGGAAGTTTATCTCTTATCTTCAGGCTAGAAAGATGATATCTAAGGGGTATATATGTTATTTAGTTAGAGTAAGGGATATGGAGGCGGAATTGTCAACTCTTCAATCAATCCCAGTAGTGAATGAATTTGTTGATGTGTTCCCTGATGAACTTCCAGGCTTACCTCCTGAACGAGAAATAGATTTT
>JAOTQR010076775.1:0-12777 GCA_025774065.1 Solanum ossicruentum
TGCACATAAGGGCTCCTAGTTGGTTTACCTCCCAATTAAGTCCCAAACTTTTTAATTTAAACCCAATTGAGGACTTCTGACCCCCAACGAAAAATTATACACTCCAATTATCATTAAGCACCACAAATACATAATTTAAATTATGCCATATTCGCCTTAACTTTTCCAATTAAACGATTTTCTTAAACTAATTATTTTACGGGGTCTAACAACAGGGTACAGAAAGCTTATTTATTCTAGAAAGCTAGGATGATTCATATATAGGAGATACATGAAAGCTATCCATGTGCCTTGCTCGGTTAATAAAATAAGATGATAGTTTTAAAGTAATTTCATTGGTTCACGCCTATCCCTCCTTAACGATGTAGTTAGGCTATCAATGGTAATAGGCAGTTAAAGGTCACAAGAACATAATTGTAAATTAAACTCTGTAAATCATTAATTAGAAGAACCATTGATAACTAAAGGAATTGAGCCTAGAAAGTATGTCAAAACTGGTTACAGTCCTGGAAGTTTGTTTAATTTTGTAAAGTCTCAGTGAAAAATTTGATCGATTTTAGTTAGTTTAATTTTAGCAATTTAGTAGGAATTAATACGTTCTCTTTCTTGGACAGCACACATTATTAAGTTAGTATTTGAATTGGAAGCTAAGTTAAAGTCCTTAGTTTTGATATCTGGGTCTCTAAGAGCTATTATATTACTTGAGTAGACTGTGTATACTTGTGTGTTCTAGGGAAGCAATAATAGACACATCTTGTGGATCGTAGACTAGTGAGAGTTTAGGCTCCAGACCAACATCTGACTCTAGGTGTGCAAGGTCAGGTTCGGTAGCCACCATTAGCCCCTATTGTTAATGGATCCATTATCAAAGGTTGAGGGAGTAGTAGTTGTATTGACCGAGGATGAGCAACACCATTATGAGAAGTTAAGGAAGATGGACCCACCACAGTTTTAGGGTAGGAAGATCGACGACACTTATGAATTCTTAACTACCTGTAGGGAGTTGCTAAAAACTATTAGTTTAGCTGAGTCCCATGGGGTTCATTATGTCAATCTTCAGCTTCGTGAGCCGACGAGAGAGTAGTGTAGGACATATATAGGATCGTTTCTTATTGGGTCTTCTCTAGTGACTTGGAAGACTTTCTATAGAGCCTTCTATGACTATTTTGTCCCTTTGAGTGTGAGGGAAGAGAAACACCTGAGATTTGAGAGCTTGAGACAATGTGGGATATCAGTCACTAAGTATGAGATTCGATTCTTCGAGCTACCCAGACATGCGGCAGTCATCATTCAAAATGAGGCAGAGAAGGTTCGCAAGTTCATGAGAGGGTTGACTTATTCAATTAGATGGTTGGTATTTTAGGTGGATAGAGTGAGAGTTTCCTTCTAGTCTATGGAGAGTGACTCTAACAAGACAGAGTTGTTTGAGAAAGAGGAGTTTAGGGACCCTAAAAGGGCCTAATCATCAGGTTAGTTCTCTAATGCCGCATGTTGAGGCCGAGGTTCTCATAGTAGGGTTGATTCAATTTAGCATCGAGGAGATAATACATCCTTTCCAGTCTTAGATGATAGTCCTAGTTCATCCAGAGTTTAGAGGTCTACGGGCCAGGGTGGCTATAATATTACTCCTAGTTCTTCACAGCCATAGACCACTCCGAGGTCCTACTTTGGGTGCAGATATCCTAGTCATATGATTCATTAGTATCTATTCTAGACTCACCAGGGTCACACTACACTTATTCAGTAGCTCAGTTAGGGATTCAACACCTCTAGATAGTGGACCCCATAGGCCAGGGGTTATGGAAGAGTTCTATTTGATAAGGATGGGCATACCAGAGGTAAAGGGATAAGTAGTGCTATGACTTAGATAGGTAGAGGACGGACACCTCATTGCTATGTAGTACAAGGGACACTCGAGGCTGAGGCCTCAAATCCAGTTATTACATATATTGTGCCAGTTTGTCAATGACCTACATCATTGTTGTTTGATCTTTGTTTTAGTTAAACATAATTGTCTAAATATTTCTTTGCTGGGTTTGATTTATTAGGTGATCACATGCATGTGCCTGTCCATGTTTCTACCCTAGTAGGAGATCCCTTAGTTGGTTGATCGGGTGCACCAATCTTGTCTTGTGTCTTTGGCGAGTTATTATATCTGGGTAGATATGATTTCTCTTGTGTCTTTGGTAGGTTCTGATACGTGTGTGGACATGATTATTCTGAATATAGTAGATTTTGATGTTATTCTAGGTATGGATTGCCTTTTTCTGTATCATGTTATTCTTGATTGTTATGCCAAGATAGTTACTTTAGTTGTACCTGGTGGGCCGAGGATTGAGTCGATGGGTTCATATCGTTCTTATCCTAGTAAGATTATCTCATATATTTAGGCTCAAAAATTGATTGATATAGGTTTCTAATCCTATTTGGCCTTCATTTGTGATACTAGTGTTGGTTCGCTGTAAGGACCTATAAGTTAGGAAGTTAGAAATGCAAAAAAAAGTGGAACTAAAAAAGTCTCAAACCTGATGCACGACTTTAATTTATGGCCTGTAGTTCAACCCATATGTCATATACCATGCTCGTGGATTAGATGATTTCAAGGTTGAATTATGCCTAAGTGTCATAGGGACTTATGAGATTTATTTATGATCCGTAAAAACAATTACGGACCATAGAAAGGTGTCATGGATAGAAGGCCTAAGTTGATGGGGAATATAGGTCTCTGAAGTTGAAACCATGAACAACAAGATAGTCTGTAATTGGCTTATGATCTATTTAAGGATATATTCCTGCAGTTGAGAGGATCACGAGCATCATTTTAGGATTGTACTTAGAATTCTGAAAAAGAAGGAGCTCTATGCAAAATTTTCAAAGTGTAAATTTTGTATTAACTCGGTGACTTTCTTATGACATGTGGTGTCCAAAAAGGGTATTATGGTTGATCCTAAGAAGATTGAGGCGGTTCCAGATTGGGCCAGACCCGCTTCAGTTACTAAGATTTGGAGTTTCTTAGGCCTTGCAGGTTATTATCGATGATTTGTGGAGGAGTTCTCATCCATAGCATCTCCCTTGACTAGATTGACCTAGAAGGGTGTGGCTTTCTAGTGGTCTGATGATTGTCAGGTAAGTTTTCAAAAACTTGAGACCTCATTGACTATTACTCCGATATTGACTCTACCCATTAAGGGAGAGAATTTTATTGTATATTATGATGCTTCTCGAGTTGGTCTTGGTTGTGTATTGATGTAGAAGGAAGGTGATAGCTTATGCGTCGAGGAAGTTGAAGGTCACAAGAAAAACTACCCTACACATGACTAGGAGTTAGCCATTGTAGTGTTTGCATTGAAGATTTGGAGGCATTAGCTTTATGGTGTGTATTGTGAGGTGTTCACAGATCATCGTAGTCTCCGATATATATTCAACTAAAAGGATCTCAATTTGAGACAGCGGTAATGACTAGAGTTACTCAAGGACTACGATATGACTATCCTTTATCTTCTAGGTAAGACAAATGTGATAGCAGATGCCTTGAGTAGAAAAACAATAAGTATGGGTAGTATGGCCTCGTTATAGGTTGGATGTTTAGTCCCTAACCAATAGCCTTGTGAGGCTGGATATTTTAGAATCTGGTAAGGTTTTGGGTTACATGGAGTCAAGGTTGTCCTTATTGGAGCAAATGCGGGCTCAACAATTTGATGGTGATAATTTATGTAAAATTCGAGACAAGGTGTTAAAAGGCGAAGCCAAGGAGGCAATGCTTGATAGTAAGACAGTTTTGAGGATAAACGGTCATATTTGTGTTCCTTGCACTAGTGATTTGACTAGGTTTATTATGGAGAAGGCCCATAGTTCGAGGTATTCTATTCATCCAGGGGCTACTAAGATGTATCGTGATTTGAAGCAGCATTATTAGTGGTGTTGTATGAAGAGGGACATAGTAGATTTTGTGTCTCAGTGTTTGAACTGTCAGCAAGTGAAGTATGAACACCAAAAGCCTAGAGGTGCAACTCAGAGGATGCCCATACCCTAGTAGAAGTAGGAGCATATTTCTATGGACTTTGTGGTGGGATTGCCACAAACCTTGGTTAAGTTTGATGCCATATGGATCATCGTGGATTGATTGACTAAGTTTCCACACTTTATACTAGTTCAGACTACTTATAATTCAAAAAGGCTAGCCAAGATCTACATTAGAGAGGTATTTTACTTGCATGGGGTTCCTATTTCTATCATTTTAGATCGTGGTACATAATTTACATCTCACTTTTGGTGGTCTATGCAGAAGGAGTTGGGTACTCTAATATATCTTAGTACAACCTTTCACCCTCAGACTGATGGTCAGTTTGAGCGTGCTATTCAGGTTCTTGAGGATATGTTGCGAGCTTGTGTTATTGACTTTGGTGGTCACTGGGATAAATTTTTACCTTTACCGGAGTTTGCATACAATAATAGTTACCATTCGAGCATTCAGATGGCACCATTTGAGACATTGTATGGTAGGAGGTGTTGATCCCCTGTTGGTTAGTTTGATGCATTCGAGGTTAGGCCGTGGGGTACAAATTTACTGAGGGAGTCCTTTGATAAGGTCAAATTGATTCAACATAGGCTTCTTATGGCTCGGCAAAAGTGTTATGTAGATCGAAAGGTTTGCAATTTGGAGTTTATGGTTGGAGAGAGGGTTCTATTGAAGGTTTCACCCATAAAGGGTGTGATAAGATTTGGAAAGAAGGGTAAGTTGAAGACAAGGTACATTAGACCTTTTGAGATTGTTGAGCGTATTGGTGAGGTTACATACCAGTTAGGTTTGCCACTTGCATTGTCTGGTGTTCACCCTGTATTTCATATCTCGATGCTAAAGAAGTATCATGAGGATGGTGCTCATGTGATCTAATGGGATTCGATGTTACTTGAACAAAATTTAACTTATGAGGAGGAGCCGATAATCATCTTGGATAGACAAATTCGAAAGTTGAGGTCAAAAGAGATAGCTTCGGTGAAGGTTCAATGGAAAAATCATCCGGTTGAGGAGGCTACTTGGGAGACTAATATAGATATGTGATGAAATATCCCCATTTTTTTTGAGAAATCAGGTTCGTTTTATTCTTCTACCGTTCGAGGATGAATGTTTGTTTAAGTAGTAGATGATGTTATGGCCCATTAGGTTATTGTAGGCACTAGACACCAACTTAGGAGTAAATTTTAAATAATTATTATAATTGATGATTTATGGATTAAGTTTTTCTATTTATATAACATCTTATATAAAGTTTAACTCGGATATTAAAAGAAATAGTTGGATATAACAGTTTGCATCACAACCTATTATTTTAAAAAGAAAAGGGGAAGGAACGAGGGTTACGAAGTCGAACGCCTCCTCATAATTGTTCGTCATTCTCAAGTAATTAAAGCAATTATTTTTCGTTGTTGTCTCTTATTTTATTTGATGATTAAGAGCTAATTATGAATAGATTCTAATAGGTGTTAGGGACAAAAAAGAGATGAATTTCTCTTACTGGGTAAGGGTAATGTTCGACTAAGAGGGTTGGGCGCTGCTTTAAGAAAGTGGGTATCACATGTGAGTGGAAGAAATTGGTTATTTAATTTATCATTGTTGTTGTTCGGATATTACTGGTTGTGGATTCATAGGAATAATGTTTGGGGGTACTGCATATTGGGCTAGCCCTATACATATGGATGAAACTAAGTGGAAATTTACATGTTTAGGTTTGTAGTATTAAGTGCTTAGGTTTGTTTGTCACCCAACAACACCCTTCCTGCCCAGTGCTTTTAGTCCTTGTTTGGCCGAACATATTACTACATGGTGTGGCTTCCAATGGGTAGTATATGTTTTGGTATTAATATTGAGGGGTTGTATTATACGAATAACATTTAGAAATATATTATTTGAAGGGGCTAAAGAATTAATCCTAAACTTGAAATTTTGAGAATTTATTTTAAGATTTAGATGGATATTTTTGGAGTTTGAGCAAAGAGCATAGCAATATTGATGTCTACAAATCAATTTATTTACCAATATTGCATATTTGATATATTGGGAACGTTCGTTAGCTTTACAAAAGGGCAAGGCAAAATCTTGAGAATTTGTGATGTGTTTCGGCGATTGAGGTATGTTAGGTCTTTTAGACTTGCTGAACGACTTTTTTCTTAATTAAGATTAAAATAATAATCAAATAGAGAATGGGTAAAGGTGAAAGACAGGGGTCTCGTACCAATGGTGTGAGGGCATTGGTGTAAGTACCGGTGTTTTAAAAGGAAAGTTTATTACTATAGATACTGGATTGTAGTCCAAGAATGCCAAAGCCTATGGGCAATAGCTGGTATAGTATAACTTAGTTTCTTTATGTGGTTGTGTTTCTTGATTGAATTAGTATATTTGTGATAGTTGAGGTGACTATATGTTGTGCCAATATTTGTTTTATTGTGATGCATTACCATCCTTATATTTTTGACGTTATATTATGCATATGAATTGACATGAGATTGAGTGTGTGTTGAGATCACTGTTATAATCTAAGTTGGGCACGTGGAGATTGTCCGTGCTGGGGATGGTTGACTTTATGATAGTGCATTGAGATTATCCGCACAGACACGTAGAGACCATCCACGTCGGTATATGGATCTCGCGAGTCCCCGATGGGTCACAAACCCTTGACATATTCCTGAGAGGTATTGTGTATATACGATTTAGAGATGACCTGGCATTGCATGTATATCATTTCATGGTGTTGCGTTGCGTCTCATTTTACCCTTCATTTGTGTTGATTGTGTTTTATTGGTGTTGGACATCATGTGATATCTGATTACTCCTATTTTTATAACATTTGATTGTTAAATATAGTACGGACTTACAAAATTAGAAGATGATATTTATATATATACACTCCTGTCACTACTTCTTTGTTGTTAGTTTATGAGACATGCTGGGTACATGTGGTTTCGTACTCATACTACACTTGTGGCACTCTTTTTATGGTGCAGATTCCATTCCTGCGAGTGCATCTCGTGGAGCTATTTGAGTTCAGGCTTGGATTATCTTGGAGTTGTGGTGAGTTGCTTGGTTATTCTGCAGCCCACACCTCCCTCTATCCAATTAATCATTCTGTTTTCATATTCAGACAGGATATTTCTTATGTTTAGACTTGTCATCTTGGTTTCAAACTTGCATCATTGTTTTAGAAGCTCTTGTACTTATGACACCAAATCTTGGGTAGTATTTTAACTTTCCGCATTTCGTACTTGTAAGTGACTTATTGTTGAGGGTATCTAATTGTTACTATCTTCCACTTTATTTATTACATTGAATTAGTAACTTATTAGGTTGGCTTGTCTATCGGCCGGGAGTATAGGTACCATCATAACTCATGTTTAAGGGTCGTGACAAATTTGGTATCAGAGCTCTAGGTTCATCGATCTCATAAGTATAAGAGCAATATCCAGTAGAGTCTTGCAGATCAGTATGATGACGTCTACATTTATCTTTGAGAGGCAATAAGACATTTAGAAAACTTCTATTCTTACATTCTGTGTCATGTAAATTTACTTTTGTTGAAATTTCTATCCTTATTGTCTTATTCTCTCACAGATTGTGAGGAATCGTGCATCTCCGAGTGGTAATCAGGAGCCTATTCCTCCACTTGCTTTTGGTGTTACTACGCGGGGTAGAGGTAGGGGATGAGGATGAGGTTGAGGAAAAGGCCGCACTACAGCACATATGGGAGTGCCGATGCCAACAGCCACCCAGGGTTATGCTGGGACAATACTTCCAGATGTAGATGTGATTCACGAGGATGTGCAAGGTAATATTGGGGGATATGGATCCTGTCAAGCTCCACCTAGTTTTATTTCCAGTCCAATGCTTCAGGATACTTTGGTTTGTATACTAGGAGTCCTCAAAGGGATGGCTCAAGCAAGAACAATGCCAGACCCCTTTGATGGTTCACAAACTTGTATTGGAGGTCAGAATCTAGATCAGATGGTTGCTTCGAATTCCCAGACTCCGGGTACTCAGCCAACTGTGGCTACAGCTCCTCGTTTTGATAGTATGACATTGCTGGGTGTTACACACATTTGGCTAATAGACATGCTATGACCGTGGATAAGCAAAAGATGTTTGGGAGGTTCAAGATGATGAACCAACTTAATGGGTGGCCTAAATAAGGATGTGCATGAGTTTATAGTCAGTTGTCATGAGAGATTGCCCCATCTTCGGTTAGTGGAGTCTCATGGAGTTGACTATATGACGCTTCAAATGATTGGCTAGACCAAGCAGTACTGGATGGATTATATTTGTAGTAGGCCAGCTGGATCACCTTTGCTTTTATGGAGTCATGTTACTCATGTATTTCTAGATAAGTTTGTTCCACACAGTGAGAGGGAACATAAAAGGGTCGAGTTCGAACCGCAAAATGGTATATTAGTTGCAAAATATGAGGTTAAATTTCATGCCTTGTCTAGGCATGCTCCGATGATATTTCCTACCGAGGATGAGAGAATTAGAAGGTATGTCAAGGGATTGGTCATTCCACTTCGCATGGGAGTTTCTCAGGTTGCTGCTTCTGGTGCTACTTTTCAAAGAGTGGTAGATGCTGTAAAGGAGTTAGAGATGATTCGACATGAGGGATTTGAGCAGCGTGATGGCAAGTAGCCCACTCATTCGAGTGATTATGGTAGTGTTCCACCGAAGAGTCGAGGTTACTTAAGAAAGGGTCACCATTCTCAGTCTAGAAGAGCTATTCATTCTACTATGTCAACGTCAGGAGCTAATCATGTTGGGCCAAATACCTCTAGCTCAACATATACTTCTCAGGGTTCATCTTCTAGATCCTCAGGTCATGGAGGGTATACTGGTCATTCTAGTTCTTCTCATCATACTACTCCTCAAAAAGGTTGTTTTGAGTGTGGTGATATGGAACATCTTGTGAGAGATTTCCCCAGGATTGGCCGTGGTGGTTCACATCAGGATTCTCATATTTGACTTCCAAGACTGCACAACTATCGATTATGGGAGGTGCACAGAGTGGTATAGGTTGTTCTCATTTGGGTAGAGGTAGTACTTTTTCTAATCGAGGTGGTGGTCGGGGAGGTTCCCAGCCCGCGGATGGTCGTGCCTAATGTTATGCTTTTCTAGGTAGGCTAGCGGCAGAGACTTTAGATGTTGTTAACACTGGTATTATTCCAGTTTGTCATCGATCAGCTACTGTATTATTTGACCCAGGCTCTACCTACTCTCATGTGTCCATATATTTTGCTTCAAGTTTGGATATGCAATCCAAGTCTCTTGATTTTTCTATGTTTCTACTCCTGTTGGGTATTTAGAGGTGGTTGATCGAGTGTACCGATCTCGCATAGTTACCTTGACAGGTTATAACATTCAGGTGGATTTGAAGGTGTTAAATATGGTAGACTTTGATGTTATTCTAGGGATGGATTGGTTGTCTCCTTACCATGCTATTTTGAATTGTCATTCCAAGACTATTACATTAGCTATGCCTGGGATTCCTACTATATAGTGGAGAGGTTCTCTTAGTCATGCTCCAAAAAGGGTGATATCATTCCTTAGGGCTTGTCGACTGGTGGAGAGAGGATGTTTAGCTTACTTAGCATATATGGATACCAATATGGAGACTCCTATGTTAGTCTATTCCAGTAGTGAGTGAGTTTCCAGAGGTCTTTCTAACAGACCTACCATGTATTCCACCTGATCATGACATTGATTTTTGTATTGATCTAGAACCAGGCACTCAACTTATTTCTATTCCACCTTATCGTATGGCACCAATCGAATCGAAAGATTTGAAAGAGTAGGTGCAGGATCTATTGAGCAACAGTTTCATTAGGCCAAGTGAATCTCCTTGGGGTACCCTAGTCTTCTTTGTGAAGAAGAAGGATGGATCGACGTTCATGTGTATTGACCACCGGAAGTTAAACAAGGTGACAATAAAAAATAAGTACCCAATACCTCATATTGATGATTTATTTCATCAGCTTCAGGGTGCTTCTATTTTCTCGAAGATTGACTTCAGATCCGATTGCTTGGACATTACTGATTGTGGGTCCGTAGGAATAACGTTTAGGGGTACTGCATATTGGGCTAACCCTGTACATATGGATGAAACTAAGTGGAAATTTACATGTTTAGGTTTGTAGCATTAAGTGGTTAGGTGTGTTTGTCATCCAGCAACACCCTTTCTACCCAGTGCTTTTGGTCCTTGTTTGGCCGAACATATTACTACGTGGTGTGGCTTCGAATGGGCATATATATGTATGTGTTTTGGTATTAATATTGAGGGTTTATATTATACGAATAACAAGTAGAATTATATTATTTGAAGGGTTAAGACTTAATCCTAAGCTTGAAATTTTGAAAATTTATTTTAAGATTTAGATGGTCGATTTTGGAGTTTGAGCAAAGAACATAGCAATATAGATGTCTGCAAATCAATTTATTTACTAATATTGCTTATTTGATAGATTGAAAACGTCCAGAAGCTTTACAAAAGGGCAAGGCAAAATCTTGAGGATTTGTGACGCATTTCAGTGATTGAGGTATGTTAAAACTTTTAGACTTCGTTGAAGGATATTTTTCTAAATTAAGATTAAAATAATAAAATAGAGAATGGGTAAGGGTGAAAGACAGGGGTCTCATACCAATGGTGTGAGGGCATTGGTGCGAGTACCGGTGTTTTAAAAGGAAAGTTTATTACTATAGATACTGGATTGTAGTCCAAGAATGCCAAAGCCTATAGCAATAGCTGGTGTAGTATAACTTAGTTTCTTTATGTGGTTGTGTTTCTTTATTGAATCAATATATTTGCGATAGTTGAGGTGACTACATGTTGTGCCAATATTTGTTATATTGTGATGCATTACCATCCTTATATTTTTGACGTTATATTGTGCATATAGATTGACATGAGATTGAGTGTGTGTTGAGATCGTTGTTATAATCTAAGTTGGGCACGTGGAGATTATTTGTGGTTGATTTTATGATAGTGCACTGAGATTATCCGCATAGACACGTAGAGACCGTCCAAGTCGGTATATGTATCTCGCGAGTCCCCGATGGGTCACAAACCCTTAACATATTCCTGAGAGGTACTGTGTATATACGATTTAGAGATGACCTAGCATTGGAGGTACATTATTTCACGGTGTTGCGTTGCATCTCATTATACCCTTAATTCGTGTTGATTGTGCTTTATTGTTGTTGGACACCATGTGATATATGATTACTCCTATTTTGATAACACTTGATTGTTAAATATAGTACGGACTTACAAAATTAGAAGATGATATTTTTTCATAAGTATACTCCTGTCACTACTTCGTTATTGGTCAAGGAGACATACTAGGTACATGTGGTTTCGCACTCATACTGCACTTGTTGCACTCTTTTTTTGGTGCAGATTCTATTCCTACGAGTGCATCCGTGAAGCTATTTGAGTTCAGGCTTGGATTATCTTGGAGTTGTGGTGAGTTGCTTGGTTATTCTGCAGCCCACACCTCCCTCTATCCAATTAATCATTATGTTTTCATATTCAGACATGATATTTCTTATGTTTAGACTTGTCATCTTGGTTTCAAACTTGCATCATTGTTTAAGAAGCTCTTGTACTTATGACACCAAATCTTGAGTAGTATTTTAACTTTCTGCATTTCGTACTTATAAGTGACTTATTATTGAGGGTATCCAATTGTTACATCTTTCACTTTATGTATTACATTGAATTAGTATCTTTTTGGGTTGGCTTACCTATCGGCTGTGAGTGTAGGTGCCCTCATGACTTGTGTTTTGGGGTCATGACAGGGATAGTTATGATATGATTATGAAATCCTTTCGAAATGATCGGGTCATAAAGAAAGTGACCATCACACCGAAATGATAGGGTCGTAAGATGTGATGTAGACTACCTTTGGAAAGTCTTCTACTCTCATCCGATGCAAGACTTTCATCAGGCGAATTCATGTAATAGCTCTCATAAGTTTGAGATGTCGATTAAGATCACATTCCCGCTTTGTTGCGTTATAATGACATTTCATGCATCTATATTTCATGACATATTGATATATTATTCTTCCTTATGTATATACTTCATTCTATATATATACCCTTGTAATCTTACATTAAATGCAAGTCTAATGAGTTCATATGCATCATATGCCCCCATACTTAGTACGTTCAAAGGTACTATCATATACTCTTTGCCTACATGATCTAACCATGTATGAACCGGAGACTATCTTCATCCACGTCTTGAAAGGTTAGCTTGGACTGTGAGAGTTGCTTGTGGTAAGTCTTATCATCCAAGGACAAGTCACCTTCCATCTACCTATTATGTTGCTTCTGCTTATGTTTTTGCTTTGAGGGTAAGCCGAGGAGATGTCTTGGCCCTCGTCTTATTATATAACTTAGAGGTATTATTGGACAACGTGTAAACTCTACATACATGCATGATTATATGTTATGTTATATTCTATGGAGACTATGATTATGGCTATCTCTTGATGTTATTGATATGATTTATTCATGATGAGATGTGGAAATGTGAAAATTCCTAAGTCTCTTCTATCTATGTAGCATGAGTCATACTTACCCGCGCCCTTAGATCCTATGTGTTATGTGCTATGTGAATCTGTAACACCTCACATTTTTACATGTACTAATTCTATGTAAATTAATCATGTTATGGTTTGGTCAAATTAGCGTCAATTCTTAAAAGTGTTTGAATCTCGTGTTAATGGGCGATATGTGAT
>JAOTQR010076776.1:0-12776 GCA_025774065.1 Solanum ossicruentum
GCGTTTCATGCCGCAGGCACCGACGTACAGGAGAAAGACCCTCCCAGCTAGGATCCATTATCTACCGGCACTGCGCTTCTTTTCTTCAGGGGAAATCTTTTGGGTATTTGCAGCTGGACTTGTACTTTTGCTACTTTGTTTCCTTTTGGTATTTTATAGGGTACGGCGGGGCCCTGTCCCGTCATATGTTTCATTTTGTTATGTAGAGGTCCGTGGACACGAGTGGGTAACAAGTCTAAGGTGTGATATGATTGTACATGTTTGACACTTTATTAGGCGGCAGGACCGCAGTGGAGACCTTGTCGGTCCGCGTTGATATGTATATATATATATATATGTGTGTGTGTGTGTGTGTGTGTGTGTGTGTGTTGTCTTTGTATTCTGGATGCTGCTGCAGGTGTGGATAGTCAGTAAAACAGGGGAAACTCTAAATTTCAGTAGAGTTCGTATGCTTACGAATAAGATTTATGGTTGAACATTGGTCTAGGTGTTCAATCGGCACCAGTCATGGCCCCGGGGTTGGGTCGTGACAGGTAGTTCGGACATTTTGATCAAAAGAGTGTTTAACAACACTTTGGTACCAAACACATAAACAACCTTTTTTCAGCTTAAACACTTTTATCCAAACACGTAACTGTTTATTTTTAAAATAAGTTTCAGCACTTTAAAAAGTGTTTTTGAAGATCTTTTTAAAAGCCACTTTTTTCAGTTAACCCAAACAAGCTCATAAAAGACTTGTTTAGCGTACGTGATTTGCACACATGTGTTATGTCAATTTAAAAATTATATATAAATATTACTTGTTAATAAAATAATTATAATATTTATATAAATAAAATTAAATAAATACAATTAATTTGATGCAATAGTCTAAATTATTATGCATGGGTAGAGGTGACAAATGAGTGGATTGGAACGAATTTGGATGGATTAAATATGTAACACCATGCAAAATTACCGAAATACCCCTAGAATGTAATCATGTGCATAACATGTCTTCCCAAGCTCGGATAGGAAATTTGAGACCATATTTGTGGTCAATGCGAAATATTGAGTGGGAAAATGGCCTCGATCTGATTTTAGAGCAACCGGATCGAAAAATAATTTTCGCTAATTAATTCAAAAATTGTGTCAGTCTGCGCCCCTGGCGTGACACGGATATAAGCAGACTGACATTTATATTTTCTAAAAAAAATTTCAATGGGAAAATTAAAATTTGTTCGGATGAAATTTTGGGAAAAATATACTGGTCAGCGCCCCTGGCGCGTCATGAACCAGTGTAAAATTCTTGAAAATTTTCTTTTAATTACAGGAAGGGTCTTTTGGTCATTCCCCATCCTATCCTAAGTCCTAAAAACATGTTTAAGGGCTATTTTATTCGAATTAAGGGTTTCAAAACCTAGTTTTCCTAACTTCTACGTGAAAGTTCTTGAGAGAAGAGACAAGAAACAGCTTGATGATTCTTAAGTTCGGGTCCAATTCCTTGAAGAAGCTTAGTAATTCTTCATCTAGGTATATAAAAGCTACCTAGAACATGGGATTATTCTCCCATGTGCCCCATTGAGTGTAGTAGGTTGCTAGTTAAAGGTGATGAGTTTTGTCTGTAAATATCTTGAATGTTTTATTGAGAACTTTTTTATATTGCATATATTTTCTTAAATTGATGATCATCATAGCTTGAGTTTAATTGTTTAAGTATTTTGTATGACTTTACAAACCCTACATGATCTCCTTATTAAAGACTTGAAAAATGAACTTAGGGGTTGATGTCTAGAGCCTTGATGACGTAAATACGCTTGGTTATTGTTGTCCAGGTCTTGAATTGAGTAAGTATTGATGATAATGTTGATGGAATTGAGTGAGAGTGAGACCCTTAGAGTCTTTGAGAGGTTGAACTTGAATTTTAACAAAAGTTCCTAATTTCTTGAGTTGATAGATGACAAGATGTGTTGATGTCCTTGTCTGGAAGATAGAGAGATTGATTGTACAGACATTCTGATATTGATAGAATTATGAGCATGCCGAGTCATGGAATGAGTATTAAGCACCGAAATGGGTAAGAGTGAGTCTCACTTGCACTAATTAACTACGTGACCAGCACAAAAGAGGATTGGACCGTGAGAGCAGATGTTTCCTCAGTCCCAAAAGAGAACTTGACAGATTTATGGATCAATAGATAGACTTGTCCTCTACCCCGGCAAGGTATTGGACAGATATGGCAAAGATATCTCTTCGTTGTGTCATCACCGGTTCATAGGTGATGATTGTCGATTAGAGAAATGCCCAGATAGGTTCCATATTGATAGTACTTTGATATTGATATGATAGTATGAGTCTGGATTGATATTGATATGATACTTTCCTACTCCTTATTCTGACATGAGATTGAGTAACTGATGAGCTGATGTCCTTTCATATTATCTTGTCTATACTATTTACTTTTATCCCGTTTTACATACAGTACATTCTACGTACTAATGCCACTTGGCACTGCATCATTTCATGATGCAAATTCAATAGATAGAGGACTTCAACAGGTAAATCATTGAGGTTCAGAGTTCCCTTATTCCAAAGAGTGGTGAGTCCTCCGCCTGCATTCGGAGAATGTTTCTTTCTTTCTTATTGCTCTGAGTTATTCTGAGTTTGTGGTATCCATAGCCTATCATAGTACCATCCTAGTCTTATAGAAATAGAGGCTTCATAGACGTAGAGAGATGATAAGTTGATGTCGGGGTTCTTTTCCCCTTTCCTTTTTCATTGAGTGTCTTTAATTCTGTTTTATGTGATGGACGTTAATGACTAGTCTTTTGGTCAATGGCCTTTATTCTTGACTTAGACGTGATGAGATAAATAACCTACTTATTATTGATTTCTAATTTTGATGTCTTCCGCTGATGTATGATTGAATGAATATGATGAGGCCAGGTAGTTCGCTCGGGGCTAGCAATAGTCTTTGAGTGCTAGTTACACCCAGGGTGCCCTTCCGGGTGTGACAAACTTTTTTTATTAGAGCACAGAGTTCGAGTGTCCTAGGGAGTCTATGAAGTCGCATCTAGTAGAGTCTTGTTTATGGGTGTGTTGTGCACCACACTTTCATAAGCAGGTGGTTATAAAACATTAGGAAGTGTTACCCTTCTTTTATGATCTCAGTTTGTGCGATAGAGTTTTAACTTTATATAAATATTGTTCTAATTCTTGCGTTACATGTTTGCAGAATATGCATCCGAAACGAACAGCTGCTCAGAGAGATGCCTCAGCCCTAGCTGTTGAGAATACCCAACCAGAGGTCCCGGTTCAGACAGAGACGAGGAGATGGGGTCGACCTACCAGGAATGCTGAGATCCCACAAGCGCCCCTTACACAACCACAATCATCTCCCACTTCAGAGGCAGAGTTTAGGGGAGCCATTACCATACTTACTCAGCTAGTGGCCTCCCAGGGAAATGGTCGAGGTTATCAGGCTCCTAACTCTAGCTCACAGGAGTCCACAACTGCAACCAGGCTCAGGGGTTTCTTATAGATAAACCCTCCGTTGTATATGGGGTCGAAAATTGAGAAGGGCCCACAGAATTTCATCTATAAGATGTATAAGTTTTTGAGGGCCATGCATGCTAGTGATCGGAGAGGTTGAGCTTGCTTCCTACCTGCTGAAGGATATCGCAAACGTTTGGTACAACCAATGGGAAGATAGTAAAAGTGAAGATGCTGAGCTTGCGGAGTGGGAGGAGTTTGAAGCTACTTTTCTTGATCATTTTTTCCCCAAGAGTTGAGGGAGGCGAAGGTTGACAAGTTAACGAACTTGAAGCAAGGAGGGATGACCGTTAAAGAGTACAATCTCAAGTTTATTAAGCTATCTAGATATGCTCCGGAGATGGCCTAAGATACGAGGGCAAGGATGAGGAAGTTTGTGTTTGGCTTGGGCAGGCTTGTGTAGAAGGAGTGCAAAGTAGCCTTGTTTATACCAGGCATGGACATCTCCTGGATTATGGTGTACGCCCAATAGATAGAGGAGGAGAAGAAAAGAGATAGAGAAGAACGGATGAATAGGAAAGCAAAATAAGCAAGGCATGAGTCTAATCAGAAGAGACAGAATAAGGGTGATAAGTCCTACTTTTAGAAGAGATTATCTCATCATGCACCCTCTGTGGTGAGTATGCCCATCCAGGAAAACAAGTATGATTAGAAGTCTTATGGTTATCAGAATTTCAGAGTTCAAGGTCCTTAGTCTGAAGCTAGTGTGACCCAAGGTATGAAGCCACCTTGTGACAAGTATGGTAAACTTCATCTGGGTGAGTACTGCGTAGGCAAAAATGTTTGCTACTCTTGTGGGAAGATTGGTCACTTTCAGTATTAGTGTTTGAAGAGGAGGCGAGGTAAAGGGAGCAACAGAGCACAATCCTCCGCAGCACTCCCAGCGGGCAGTCATCAGAGAGGTAGTACTAGGGGCACTGGAGGGGGGATAAACTGTCTTTATGCCATGGGTAATATTCAAGATCAGGAGGCAGCACCAGATGTTGCGACGGGTATGCTTCGAGTTTTTACTTTTGATTGTTATGCATTGCTTCACCCCAGTGCCACTCTGTCTTTTGTAACCCCCTATGTGCCTGGTAAATTTGGGATTCTCCAGGAGTGTTTGCTTGAACCCTTTGTTGTTTCCACCCCTACTGGTGAGTCTATCTTAGCAGAGAGGGTTTAAAGGGATTGTGTAGTATCCATTTATCATAGAGATACCTTGGCTAACTTGGTAGAATTAGAGATGATTGATTTTGATGTGATCCTTGGCATAGATTAGCTCCACACCTGTTATGCCTCGGTGGATTGTAAGACCTGGATTGTTAAGTTTAAATTTTCTAATGAACCTATCTTAGAGTGGAACGGGGTTTCTATTGCACCTAAAGACAAGTTTATCTCTTATCTTAGAGCCAGAAAGTTAATTTCCAAGGGTTGTATTTATCACCTCATGCAAGTAAGTCCGATGATGTTGTCTCTTACTCTTAAGTTAGTATCGACTGTGAATGAGTTTCTCGAAGTGTTTCTTGATGATCTACCTGGAGTCCCTCTTGACAGGGAGATTGACTTTGGGATTGATGTTCTCCTTGATACGCAACCTATCTCGAGTCCACCTTACCAAATGGGCCCCACTGAATTGAAAGAATTGAAAGAGCAGTTGAAAGACTTGCTAGAAAAAGGTTTCATAAGACCTAGTATTTCTCCTTAGGGTGCTCCTGTTCTATTCGCGCGTAAGAAAGATGGGTCTCTCAGAATGTGCATAGACTACCGATAACTTAACAAGCTCACAATAAAGAATAAGTATTCCCTCCCCAAGAAAGATGATCTATTTGGCCAACTTCAGGGTGCCTCTTGCTTCTCCAAGATAGACCTCAGATCGAGTTACCATCAGTTGAAGGTGAAGGAATGTGATATTCCTAAGACAACCTTTAGTATACGGTATGGCCATTTTGAGTTCTTGGTCATTTCCTTTGGGTTAACTAATGCACCTGCAGCATTCATGGACTTGATGAACAAAGCATTTAGACCGTATCTTGATATATTCGTGATTATCTTTTTTGATGATATCATGGTGTATTCTAAGGACGAAGAGGAGCATGCCAATCATCTTAGAGTGGTCTTACAAACTCTCAAAAACCATGAATTATATGCAAAGTTTTCAAAGTATGAATTTTGGCTCAAGTCTGTGGCTTTCCTAGGTCATGTTGTCTCGGTCGATGGTATTCGAGTGGATGCCCAGAAGATTGAAGCGGTTAAGACCTGGCCTAGACCAACTTCTCCCACTTAAATATGGAGTTTCTTAGGGTTGGCAGGCTACTACCGCAGATTTGTTGAGGGGTTTTCTACCTTGTATGCACTATTGACCAAGCTAATGCAAAAAAAGGTCAAGTTTCAGTGGTCCAACGAATGTGAAAAGAGCTTTTAGGAGTTGAAGACTAAATTGACTATCGCCTCAATTTTAACTTTGCCCGATGGGATAGAAGACTTTGTGATATATTGTGATGCATCCAGAGTTGATCTAAGTTGTGTACTAATGCAGAGAGAAAGGTGATAGCCTATGCTTCCAGAAAACTTAAGATTCATGAGAAGAACTATCCGACTCATGATCTCGAGTTGACAATAGTGGTGTTCACATTCAATATCTAGCGTCACTATTTTTATGGAGTGCATGTGGACGTGTTCATTGACCATAAGAGCTTGCATTATATTTTCAGTCAAAAAGAGTTAAACCTGCGACAAAGGGGATGGCTGGAGTTGATCAAGGATTATGACATGAGCATTCTCCACCACCCAGGTAAGGCTAACATTGTTGCATATGCATTTAGCAGGTTGTCCATAGGTAGTACAACTCACGTAGAGGAAGGGAAGAAAGAACTGGCTAAGGAAGTTCATAAATTGGCTAGACTAGGTGTACAACTTGAGGAGAATAATGAAGGCAGAGTCAATGTTCAGATTGGGTACGCTTCATCCTTAGTGTTAGAAGTGAAGGAAAAGCAAGACCAAGACTCTGTCTTGCTTCAATTGAAAGAAGCTATTCATAAGCAAAAACTGAAGATTTTCTCCAAAAGGGGAGATGGAATGTTGAGGTAAGGTAGATTGTGTGTTCTCGATGTCAATGGTGTTCGAGAGAGGATCATGACCAAAGCTCATAGCTCTAGATATTCCATCCATCTTGGCTTCACCAAGATGTACCATGACTTGAGAGAAGTTGATCTATTGGTGGAATGAAATGAAGAGGGATATTACTGAATATGTCTCTAAGTGCCCCAATTGCTAACAGGTCAAGGTTGAACATCGAAAGCTTTGTGGGTTAGATCAGAACTTTGAAATTCTAGAGTGGAAGTGGGAGATGATCAACATAGATTTCGTTATTGGTTTCCCAAGTTCCTAAAAGCAACATGACTAAATATGGGTGATTGTGGATAGGATGACTAAATTAGCCCACTTCTTGGCAGTCAAGACGACTAATACAACTGAGGAATATGCCCGGGTATACATTTATAAGATTGTGAAGTTGCATGGAGTTTCTTTGTCTATCATCTTGGACAGAGGAGCTCAATTCACCTCGTAATTTTGGAGATCTTTTCAGAAGGGATTGGGTACGAAGGTGAATTTGAGCACAACCTTCCACCCTCAAACAGATGGACAGGCCGAGCACACCATTTAAACCTTGGAGGATATGTTGAGAGCTTATGTCCTTGACTTCAAGGGAAATTGGGATGGCCATTTACCATTGATTGAGTTTACGTATAATAATAGTTAATATGCAAGTATCTAAATAGCCCCTTATGAAGCTTTGTATGGGAGATGACGTAGATCACCAATTGGGTGGTTTAAGGTTGGTGAAGCTGAATTGATTGGATCTTATCTTGTCCACCAGTCCATGGAGAAGGTGAGCATTATTAGAGATGAAATGACGTGCCTAAAAATGTGTCTCGGAAGTACCTGAAATCTTATTTTCCATATATCTAAAAATCTGTTTGTTATTCAAAAGTCCGACTTCATATTCTTATTCAAGGGATCCACATTAGGGGAACAAGGGTCTAACCTTGATTTTAAAGCAAAGGAATTGATTTATGAAATTTGAACTTTGTGCAATTTCAAGTGAGGGTCCGCAACCTCTCCGCATCTGCACTGTTTTTCTTAGTCCGTCCAGATTTTTCTAAGTGTTGGGCCTAAGTTTTTCTAGATGTGTTTTCACCTATACTTATCCTTATTTCACCCTCATATCACCCTAAACATTATCCAATACTCACCAAGACACAGTCAAATATTTGCTCCTAAATTCCAGTCCCAAACTCAAGACCAGTCTTAAGGATTTCATCAAGGATCTCACTCAAGCTTCAAGTCTCCATTTTCATTCTTCTTCAAGGGTTCTCTAAAGTCAAGATAAATGGTATTGAACCATTGGGTCCTTCCACCCATAGTGCCTAAACCCTCTTTTTACTAATGTTGCATGATTTAAAGCTGATTTTACATGTGAGTCTTGTATATTGAGAAATTTATTGCACAGCGATTTATGTTCTTGAAAGTATGGTTGTTTTAGCATGTTTTGAGCTCTAGATCTTGGATTTAATGAGGGGTTTTGACTTGAACCTTGGGGTGATTGAAGATGTTGATTGATGGTACTACAACAGATTTTCTTGCATGATTTCTTCTCTAAATTGCATGATTTTTAATCCCATTACACACCCCAAGGTGTTTGATAAAATGTATGGATGTGGTTTCTTGAGGAGTTGAATGTCCAAAATATGAGATATGATATGAATGATGTTATGTTGATGAAATGAGCTTATGTACATGATAAATTCTATATAAAGTATTGCATTAGACCATGCCCAATTCGGGGGGTCCTAGAACCAGAATAACCGAGATTGGGGTTTGTACCCATAACTGAGGGAATGCTAGTGCTTCTCTACCTAGTGATGGGGCCGCATCATTACTAAATAAGTTGGAGGTTTGTACTTATCAACCGAGGGAAGGGTTAGTACTTCTCCACCTAGGTGATGGGGCGACAGTATCACCAACCGAGTGAAGGGTTAGTACTTCACCACCTAAGTGATGGGGCAGGATCATCATTAACCTCAAGGGGTTTATACCTTGGAAATCTAGCTTGGTCTATTCTTCTTATATGATACTTTATATGAGCATGAGTTATTTAAAGCATGTTTTACTTATTCATTGTTCACACATGACATCTTGCTATAACATGCCCATTGGCTATTGCTATGCATTTTGATCATGATATCTATTTTTTATTGCATTGCATCCCACATACTTAGTATATTTAAACGTACTAACTCATACTCTTGCCTACTTGATATCACCATGTAGGAATCGGTGCTCAAGTTGATTATCCTCCCCCTCCATGTGGCTAGACGGTGCTATTCCAAGCTTGTTGGTGAGTCATCTATTTCGGGGACCTTAGTTTATGATTGTTATTATTTATGTATTGAGACACTTTCTTATGTTCTATTTTGACCATAAGGGTGAGCCCGGTTACTTTGTCTTGGCCCCCGCTCTATATATTTATTTAGAAGTGTTTGTTGGACAAGTTGTGTAATTATGGTATGAGCTATGACTCCGTCTCTTTGATGTTGATGTTTTTGCAAGCTATCCCTTAGCCCCTTATGCTTGTTTGATGTCTTTTACATGCTTCCGTGACCAATGATGTATAATGATAAGTTGAGAGGCTTGATTTGGATTTTTTCAAGTTCTCTATTCGCCGTGTCATGTCTAGGCCCTAGGTTTGGGTGGTGACAAGAGAAAGGTTGAAGGCCGCACAAAGTTGCCAAAAATCCTATACTGATGTGAGGAGAAGAGAATTGGAATTTGAGGTAGTGATTTGGTGTACTTGAAAGTGTTGCCTATGAAGGGCGTTGTCTATGAAGGGCGTTATAAGGTTCGAAAAGAAATGAAAGTAAGTCCATGCTACATCGACCCTATCAAATTGTGAGGAGGATTGGGAAAGTCGCTTATGAGTTAGACTTGCCTTCCGAGCTAAACGGGATCCATCTGGCATTTCATGTTTCGATGCTAAAGAAGTGTTTGAGAGATCCTACTTTGTTAATCCCTATTGAGAGTACTGAAGTAAAAGATAGCCTATCCTATGAGGATATTCCAGTCCAAATCCTCGATCGACAAGTTCGTAAGCTGAGGAACAAGGAGATAGCCTCCGTCAAAGTTCTATGGAGGAACCAGTTCATTGAGGAAGCCACATAGAAAGCTGAGAAAGCGATGAAAATCAGATACCCACATCTATTCGTGCTAAACGACAAAGATATCGAAGGTAATGTCCCTAACCTTAACTCGATTGAAGTTCCCATCCATGAATTAATGTGCCCATTCTATTCTTGATATCTAAGTAGAGGTCATAGAGAGGTTGATGTATAGTGGAGAGTTTGAGGTTTCCGAGTGGGTATTGAAATGTGTCTTGAGTCTACTCACGCCATAATCCTACCTTTACTCATGATTCTTTGACGAATGATTCCAAGGGGGAGATAATATAACACCTCGATGCCCCTAGAACGTAATCATGCGCATAACGCGTCTTTCCAAGCTCATATGAGAAATCCAAGATCGGATTTGTGATCAACACAAAAATTTGAGTGAAAAAATGATCTCGACCCGATTTTAGAGCAATTGGGTCAAAAAATAATTTTTGCTAATTAATTCAAAAAACAATGTCAGTCCGCGCCCTTAGCGCGACATAAATAGAACGCGGACTGACACTTCTGTTTTTTTTTTAAATTTTTGACAGGAAGATTAAAATTTATTCGGAGGAAATTTTAGGAAAAAAACTCTGGTTTGCAACCCTGGCGCATCGCGGACCAATGCATAATTCTTGAAAATTTTCTTTTAATTACGAGAAGGGTCTTTTGGTCAATTCTTACCCTGTCCTAAGTACTAAAAACTTATTTAAGGGTTATTTTATTTGAATTAAAAGTTTCAAAACCCATTTTTCCTAACTTCTACGTGAAAGTTCTTGAGAGAAAAGACAAGAAAGAGCTTGAGAATTCCTAAGTTCGGGTCCAATTCCTTGAAGAAGCTTAGTAGTTCTACATCCAAGTATGTAAAAGCTACACAAAACATGAGATTGTTCTCCGATGTGCCTATTGAGTGTAGTAGGTTGCTAGTTGAAGGTGATGGGTTTTGTCTGTAAAATTCTTGAATGTTTTACTGAGAACTATTTTTATATTGCTTATATTTTCTTAAATTGGTGATCATCATAACTTAAATTAATTGTTTACGTGAATTATTTGTATGACTTTACAAACCCTACATGATCTCCTTATTAAAGACTTCAAGAATGAATCTAGGGGTTGATGTCTAGAGCCTTGATGACGTAAATATGCTTGGTTATTATAGTCTAGGTCTTGAATTGAGTAAGCATTGATGATAATGTTAACGAAACTGACTGAGACTGAGACCCTTAGAGTCTTTAAGAG
The DNA here is from genome assembly GCA_025774065.1 of Solanum ossicruentum. NCBI lineage: Eukaryota > Viridiplantae > Streptophyta > Magnoliopsida > Solanales > Solanaceae > Solanum > Solanum ossicruentum. Next base: position 10,959 of record JAOTQR010076776.1, read on the forward strand.
GTTGAACTTGAATTTTAACAAAAGTTCTTTATTCCTTGAGTTGATAGATGACAAGATGAGTTGATATCCTTGTTTGAGAGAGACTGATTGTGCATACATTCTGATGTTGATAGACTTATGAGCATGTCGAGTCATAGAAGGAGTATTAGCATCAAAATGGGTAAGAGTGAGTCTCATTCGCACTCATTAACTATGTGGTCTGCATAAGAGAGAGGATTGGACAGTGAGAACAAATGTTTCCTTAATCCCAAAAGAGAACTTGACGAATTTATGGATCCACCGATAGACTCGTCCTCCACCCCGATAAGGTATTGGATGGATATGGTCACAACATCTCTATGTTGTATCATTACCGGCTCATAGGTTATTGTTATTGATAATAGAAATGCCCGAATAGGTTCCATATTGATATTACTCTAGTATTGATGTGATTGTATGAGTATGGATAGATGTTGATGTGATACTGTCCTACTTCTTATTCTGAGCTGAGATTGAGTAACTGATGAGCTGATGTCATTTCATATTACTTCTCTACACTGTTTACTTTTAGCTCATTTTACATACAGTAAATTTCATGTACTAATGCCATTTATCGTTGCATCATTTCATAATGCAAATTCAGTAGGTAGAGGACTTCAACAGGCGATCGTTGAGGTTCAGAGTTCCTTGATTCCAGAGAGTGGTGAGTCTTCCCCTGCATTCGAAGGATGTTTCTTTCTTTCTTATTGCTTTGAGTTATTCTGAGTTTGTGGTAGCCATGACCTATCATGAAACCATCCTAGACTTATAGAAATAGAGGCTTCATAGACATAGGGAGATGATGGATAGATGTCGGGCTTCTTTTCCCTTTTCCTTTTTCGTTGAGTGTATTTAATTTTGTTTTATGTGATGGACGTTAAGGACTAGTCTTGTGGCCAATGACCTTTATTCCTGACTTAGACGTGATGAGATAGGACAACCCACTGATTATTGATTTGTATGATTGAATGAATGTGATGAGGCCAGGTGGTTTAGGCGGGGGTTAGCAGTAGTCTTTGAGTGCCAGTTACGCCCAAGGTATCCTCCCCGGGTGTGACAGAATATGGATTGAGGCATTGAATTGCAATCCACTAGTATCAAATAGGGGTAAATATGAATTTGGTCAAATATGGTTTGAGTAAAAATGGTTCCAAGCCACTTTAATCTCTTAAAATAAAAAAAGATTAAATTCAAGCCAGATTATTAATGCTCAACCTCTATCACCCCAATCTTACTCCCAAATAATTATTTTTGAAAAAATTATTTTTCTCATAAAGATTTTTTTTTTAATTTTTTCTACTTTCATACCCTATTACCCACCCCATCCCAACCCTCATCCCCACCCTACTTGCACCTTTATCAACCCCAAATTTTAAGTTAGAAAATATTAAGAAAAATTCACCCACCTTACCCGTCCCCTACACATCACCCTATTACCATTTAAAAAAGAAATTAATGAAAGATTAAAAAGATAATAAATTTTTCACCCCATCTCCATTCCCAAATTTTTTATAAAGAAAATTTTAAAAAATTAAAAAAAAAAGAAGTTAATCTAAACCCCTCATTGACCCTCCCAATTTTTTAAATTAAAAAAATAAAATAAAAATATATTTTTTCTTCCTACCCCAACCTCAACTTTTTTAAAGAAAAATTCAATAAAAAACCAAAATACACCCCACCTCCTCACTTCCATCCTATCCCCTTCTCCCCCCCTTCCCGGACTCGCTACCACCACCCTCAAATTTTTTTTAAAAGAGAAACAAAACAATTAAAGTTCCCCCCTCCCCCCCCCCACTTCCA
>JAOTQR010076777.1:0-12775 GCA_025774065.1 Solanum ossicruentum
TACGCAGATCTTATCACTACCTCATAGAAGTAGAGAGGTTGTTTTCTAGGAACCCTCATCTCAAAACCCATAAGCAGAAAGAACAAGATATGACAAAAAGGAAAGGAAATGGAACAGAAAGAGCGACTAATAATAAATAGCACATGGCAATATGTAAATATGATAAAACTAACACATATACGACAGATAATGAGAACACATGTTAAATAATTTTTCAAGCAACATTATTGCCTTATAAAGCTCAGCTCCTTAGAATGATAATAAACACACATCCGAAGTGAAGTGTCCTTCTTTCTTACAAACAATATGGGAGCACCCTATGGCATCATGCTAGGCCTTACGAATACCTTGTCAAGAAAATCCCTCAATTGTTTCTTCAATTGTTTCAACTCTACTGGGACCATTTCGGAAGGAGGTACGGAAATAGGTTGACTATTGGATAGAAGATCAATGCAAAAGTCTATTTTCCTTTCGAGAGGAATAACGGGAAAGTCATCGGAAAAGACATCGGGGAATTCATTAACAATAGGTACCGACTCAAGAGTAGGAACTTCCGACTCATCCCTAACCCAGAAAACATGATATATGCACCCCTTAGAAATCATTTATGTAGCCTTTACATATATAATAAACTTACCCTTGAACACCAAATTTGTTCCTCTCCACTCAAGAATAGGTTCTTTAGGGATTTATAATGTTACCCTACAGATTCTACAATCAATAACGGCATATGATGCAATCCATACAAAGAATAACATCAAAATTAGTCATTTTAAGTTCAACAAGATCACAAGGAAAAACTATATGCAAGACGAACACGAGACATTTTCTATATACTTTCGTGGCCAAAATTGACTCACCAGCTAGAGTATAAACCAAATATGGCTCTAACAAGACTTTGGGAGATAAAACTTTATGGCAAGATTAAGAGTGACAGAAGACATATGTGCACTGGGCTCAAGTAAACCGTACACATCAAGATAAAAAAAACTCTTAACATACGCATAACCATATCAAGACACTCCTTCACCACTTGCCTAGTATATAAAGCATAAAACCAGTTGCCACATGGACCACCTCCTTGAACTTAGGAACCTTGTTGAACTTGCTCTCTTTGAACCGCTTAGCCTTGACTATGCCTTTCTCTCCCCTTATTGGCAACATTAGGACACTTGAAGATCTTTTGTTCTATCTTTCCACAACCAAAACAAGCACAATTACTAATATGGTTTCTCCCACACTTTGGACGCTTCGGAAAGTTAGAACCACTTGCCTTATCATCTTCACTTTGAACCTTAAGGGTAGGCACCCTGATCCTATCAAACCTTTGAGGAGAAACTTTGGAAGACCCTTGGCCTTATTGGAATCAACCACCACCGGACTTAACATTTGAGAATTCTCCTTCAAATCAAGCCCTCTTAGACTCCTTCATCTCCATCTTTTGAAGTTTCCCACCCTCTATTTGTTTGGAATGAGTTATGAGCCAAAACATATCTATCTTTTATGAGCCTTGACGTTTTTAACTCAATCTTTACCAAGTCGCACACCCCCAAATGAACTTGTTCAAGCGGATTCTAGGATTGTCCACCAAGGAAGGAGCACATTGGGACAACTTTGTGAATTTGAGAGCATATTCCCTCATAATTATGCCAACTTGCTTGAGATTCATGATTCAATTACTTTAGCTTCCTTAATTTGAGTGGGAAGAAGCGATTAAGAAATGTCGCTTTGAAGACCTATGATCCATGAAACTTTCCTTAACTCTTTAAAACTTCCATTGTGTGAACCAAACTTGAGTAACTCCTTGGAGTTGGTAAGTCACCAACTTCGCCTTCTCTTCAGATGACACACCCACTATCTATACCACCTTGTAGACCTTATCAATGAACTATTATAGATCTCCATCCACCTTTGAACTATAGAACTCTGGGGGGGACTCATTCTTGCGAAGCCTCTTACCTTAAAAGCCAAAGTAGGAGTATTCGGAGTAAGGGCAACTTGATTGGCTTGAGTAGCCATAGCTTATGCCAACATATAGATAGTTGTCCTAAACTTCTCATTTGTCACTTGGTTGACTGAGGGTCTAGTAATAATTGAGGAGCCAGAAGAGCTTGGTCCTCATTACGACAACTCCCGTTTGCAAAGGAGCACGTTGTGGAGAAAGTCTCTGAAAATTTCAATGAACAAGTATTAGAGGAGAAGAGTCTTTGATCACAACTTAGGGTACAACATAGATCACAAAAAAGTGAGAATTTTCCTAAACGTCTCAAATCCTCCCACTCATGGATGTAGCGTGCTTTACTCCTATGAAAGAGATTCTAGTAGATGCGATATATTGGACTATGTAGGATGCTTTCAAACGTTGTTCTTTGATACTAAGTTTGTCACAACCTGAACCTAGGTCCTAGTTGTGACATAGTGAATGAAGAACTTAAAAGTGCCCTACCAAAGCCTCATGTTCATGTAATAAGCATACATAAAGTAAATGAGCAATTACATGAATAAGAAAGGGAGAACATAGTCTTAAAGCAAGTTAAAACATGGGAGTCAAGTCTTCCCATTAAAGGAAATTACATCAACACAATCCAATCATGCCTCTACATAACTAGATCTTAAAAGTGACTAGAACATGCCATTAGCTCACCCTCATGATAAGAAAGAAAGTACAAAGGTTTCCCCGAAGCATGAAAACTTACCACGTCTTTAATACATAGAGCCCAAGTCTAGCCACAATAGTGAGGAAGGAACACCATTGTCCATCCCAAGATGGTTAGATCATGTAGGCAAAGTGTATGCATTAGTACATTAAAAATTACTAAGTATGTAGGCATGCAATGTATCAAAGAAATGTCATAATCATAATAGCAATATGCATAGACATATCAATTAGAATAAGGATTAGAAATGAATTATCAATGCATCTTAAATAATCTTGAAGAGAAGCATTATAAAGCCTTTCATAACCTAGAATATATAAATATGTGGGAATAGGACCATAACCGATAATAAGACCATGCAGACTACTATATGAAATCCCGATGTTAAATCTACATCAGAGAAAGTGTAGTCTACTTGATAAGGTAGACTATATCCCACCCTATGGGATAAACCCCAACACAATAAGTGTCATATGTGGATCCACTAACTTATTACCTTACAGTCACATAATAATCCTATAGTGGAATTTAGTTATGAGACAAGAGGATTTATATGAGGACCCTGGGGTAATTCCCCTCACTCAAGCTCGTCCGATGCTAAGTCAAATCCTACAAAATACATAATCATGCAATAGATACATAATCGTCAATAATTCCTAGTTCATAAAATTATACTTTCATAGCCTATAAGATAGGTATAAAACCAAATAGATCAATTCATGTCATAAGAATAGACCATCTACTTAGCTTACATAAAGTATGGGTATACTCCCCATCTTGTAAACATGGAACAAAATTAGGGTCTTAGGTCACCACATAATCATGATCACAGACATACTTTCATATGTGGAAACTTATTCATAAAAACATAGCTTAACATAGGAATTAGGGCTCACGAACAATATAAGCTAAACTCATGTCATTTAATGAAAATCATGGGAGGTCAATTGTAATGACCCTCCTGGTCATTTCTGTGGTTTCATGAATATTTTATCAGTTTGAGTGTTTGCATAGTGAATGCAGGCTATTTGTGACTTGTTAACACTAACTGTTCAGTCGATGGGTGAATTGTTCGACATTTATGAAGCTTTTAGTGTTAAACAATTGTAAAATAAATATTTAGGGAAAGTCCTCATAAATAGCCTCAGCGTAGAATTCTGATGGTTCCATCGGCTCCAGAATGGCCAAATTAGGCTAGAGGCATGTTTGGTGCAATTATATCAAGTTTTGCAAATTTAGCTATCGAAATGGGTTAATAGTTGAATTTAGTCAATGTCCTTGGGAAATGTTCCTCAAATAGAAATTCTGACTATACCATTGGATTTAGAAAGTTAATTTTGGTCTAAAAGGACCTTTCGTTCGATTCACAGGGCTTCCAAGTGTATTTTCAATCCCTTCGATAGATTTTGATTTTGGGAAATGGGACCCACATTAGAATCAAATATCCTTCTATGGGAATTTTGACTACACCATTGAGTTTGAAATATCATTTTCGATCAGATTTCATATATGATTTGTATTTTTTCGACTTCGGACGAGGTTGGACCATCGAAATTAAGTTTGAGTGGTTGCTGATAAATTAAAGGCGGTGCACATGGCCAAATGATAGACTGCCACGTGGAGGTGTCAAAAGTTCAAAAACTATATATAAAGTGTTCTAAATCTGGAGAAAAATCTAGAGAAACAAAACGTACGCGTACAGTTCATACGTCCTACTTTCAAACTCGATGTCTCTCCTATTTTTGAGCCAATTTTAGTGATTCAAAGCCTACTTGTATATTTTTTTGAGAGAAACACCGTGGGAGCTTCAAAAACTAATTTTAGCATGTCATTTGAGGTAAAAATTGATGTTTTCACACTGTGTATTGAATGTAATTTTTGAAACTTTGATATGCGATTTCTTATCCATTTTAAGTCGTATTTTGGTGAAATTTGAGCCTATTCTGTAAGTTTTTGTATGGCGCATGTTGTGGTAATGTAGAATTATTGGAAGACCTCTATTTGGTACAAAAATGGTGATTTAGCTGCAGGTCACGTTATGAAATTTTTGGAAATTTTTGAAATTTGATATCTCGATCTTTTCTTATCGGAATTAAGTGAAATTTCGGTCTAAATTGTACTACTTTTCAAGACCTATGTTGTGTTATACTCAGATTCAATAAGTTTGACTATAATGATGCATAATCTAGGGAGAAAGTTGTTGTATAATATATATAATTCAATTAAAAAAATGTCGTGTGGTTTTTGGTTTGTTTTTGATTGTTCTGAGCCTTGTTGTGAGCTCAATTTTTGGATATGTGACTCGGGGTGACATAATGGTCATTTTATAGGGGTTGATTTGGCATTTTGGGTGTACGCTCCACTTTCTCCATTTTAATTGCAATTGATCTATTATCCCCTATTTCTCGAGATATTACAACAAAAATAGCCGTGTTTATATTGTGATTCATATTTTGACAGTTGAGCAGCATTTAGAGACAGTCAGATAGGGTAAAACTCATGTGGATTGATCCAAAGCATGTGGATTCGCCTTTTAGGTAGGTTAGGATTTCCTTACCTCTAGACCGAGCTGAAATACATGTATGTCAGAATTTCTGAGTGATACATGTATATATGTCGTGAGGTAGATTATTAGTTATATTTCTTTCTATGCTTTAAAACACTGTTTTCATGATTTGTCAATACCTGTTTTCCTGAATAGTCGTTGTGCTTAGCACATAGGGTAGCTACGGTTACTTTTGGAACACTTGTAGTTGTTCTAGCACTATTGAACTATAAAAAGGCCTAGTAAAGGCTGGATATGGGCTAACATCCTGTGACAAGTATGTATTCTAGCTCAATTCCTACCTGTAAGAGTGTGTAGCCTGATGCTAGTGCGATATGCTAGTTTTGAGGTTGTTTGTTGATTATATGTTGTACTGTAGACTATACGTGATGTACATATGGTTCCAATAAGCTCATTTGTTCTGGATACTTGGCATAGATATGACTCTACTAGATCTGATTGTCCAGATAATTGTGAAATACCTATTGAATTTTTATGGGTTCGAAGTCTAGTTGACTGTTCTTGGATTCGAGGCCCAATTGATTTTTCTTAGGCTTGAGGCCCCATTGATTATGTTAGGAGGATTCTTTCTCCTGCATGGGATACATCCCACCGTTATGTATATTGTCAGATCATCTGACACTGGCTGACACCCCGATCGGAGGCCAGTCGGGAAGGGAGTTCGAGGTCCTGAGTGACAGTTAGAGGTTCAAGGCCCTAGGTGACAGTTAAGGGTTCGAGGCCCCAAGTGATAGTTAGGGGTTCGAGGTCTCAAGTGACGGTTAGGGGTTCGAGGTCCCATGTGATACTATATCCTGCATTGGTTATGATCTCATACAATTTGTTACGGACCCTTGTACCCCTCCACCTATTCACACCCTAATTGTGCGTGGGTGTACGTCCTGGGCTTATTGACACGACCCAAGCCGAGGGCCTAAATATGACACGGTGAATAGGGAACCCGAAGGATCCCTAAACTAGACTCTTTGCATATCAATCACATATCCCTGGTCGCGAAAGCAAAAATAACAACAACAAGAGGTATAAATAAGGGAAAAGGGACTGATGGAAGTCTCCAATAATTATAAACATTCAAGAGTCAAGCTCATAGCACAAGTGCATCAATTGTTCCAATAACACCTCTAACATAGATTGGAGCGGGGCCTGACACTTTTCCGGCTCACCCTTATAGTACCAAATGTTCAAACATAAAGAATATCTAGTAGTAAGAGTAGCATAGCTAGTGTCCCCAGACTTGACAACTCACCAAAGTTTATCTTTCGAAATGCCAAAACTAGCCACATGGAGGACGATCGAGAGGTGCTCCAGTTCCTACATGGTAACGTCATGTAGGCATAGAGTATGTGTTAGTATGTTAGAATGTACTAAGTATGTAGGATGCAATGCAACAAGAATCATAAGCCATAATAACAAGATGCTTAATCATTATTTATGAACATAAGCTCAATACGAAATATATGCTCAAACCTTACACAAACATGCATGAGAATGGTCAAGTAGCCACCCACACACCTTATGGTATAGCCTTTTCAAAGAGTGTTGCCAATTCCCCTACTTTATGAGATAGCCTTTTGGGTAGGTGGTATGAGATGTGTCTTACTTTACGATACAATCACTTCGGTAAGAGTCATGATTGATTCTACCTTACGGCATGGCCTCATCGCTAGAAGTTAAGAGGTATCCTTACCTTACAACATTATCTCTTTGGTAAGAATATGAGGTGCACTTACCTTACGATACAATCTTATCAGTAAGAGAGGTCGTACCTCACGGTATGACTTTTATGGTAGGTTGTCCCTATCTTACGATACAATCTTTTAAGTAGGAGTCATGAGTTACTCTACCTTATGGTATGGCCTTTTCGGTAGGTTGTGCCTACCTTACGATATAATTTTTTAGGTAGGAGTACAAAAATAGCTCATCAAACCATCACATTAAAGAATCACAAAAGGACTTCACATTTCTCATGAGAGTGAAACATAGTATGAAGGTTCAAAATTTTACTTTAGATCATGGAAACTTTTCAAGAGTTTAGTACATGTTTGTGAACCCAAAAATTATCATAACATGCTTGTCAAGTAAAATCATACAATAATCCTTCATCAACATCAAGAATCCTTATTAAGACATTTTATCAAATACTTGGTTGGTATGCAATGCTAGTTCAAAATCCTACAATTTAAGAGTGATATAATATGAGAATACTCAAGGTAAATCAACCCACCAACACATAGTAAAACCCTTACGTAATATACCTTAAATCCATCATCAAATCTCATAATAGATCATAGTTTTATAGCTCAAAACATGCATAGTCTCAATAGACAAAACTCTTTCATAGTACAAGATTGAAATGGATAGTCATGTATAATAAATCAACGTTTCATAAAACCCAAACATAATTTATACTCATAATCCATAATAGAAGATACCCATAGATAGTATAACTTGAAAACATGCAATTTTCATAAAAATGGAGATTGGGCTTCATAGGTGAAAGGAGGATAACCTACATACCTAAATTTGGGGATCCCTTGATGTAGACTTGAAGGATACTTGAAGCTTGAAGGAAGTTATTGAGATCCAGAATTAAGCTTGGGCCACTATAATTTGGATGAAATATTTGGTTAAGTGTCAGAGAGGGCTTTGAGAGGGTTTTGAGTTATATATAGTTGAAAAATGGCTAAGTCTAGGTGATTTCATGCATAAATGGGCACGGAGCCATGACCCCAATGCCTTAGGCCGAAATAAGAAAAATAAGGAAGTCACAACACTATTCCGCGACAGGTCTGTATTGTGGAGCCATCGTGGACAGCTTCTGTCTCCTAAAATTTTGTGAAAATTTATTTTCACTATGGGTCTTCTAAAATTAGGGTTATACCCATTATCTACTCAGTTTTGCCCCATGATCAAGAATATGAAGTTGGATCTTCAATACCACACACGAATTTTGAGATACATGAAAATTTCGATTATGGGCATTTCCGAAACACATTTTGGGGCGTTTGAATATCTCCCCTTTAGGAAGATTCGATTTGGAATGTCAAAGAAATGCATATAAGAGAAGTAATCATGAATATTTCAACCCAACATGAATGCAACAAATGCACTCAAACATCATTTTCAAAAATCTCAATATGAATGTCAAAAATCACCATAAACTTCTCAACATAAACATAAATACATGCAAAATGACATTAGGGATGAAACTTAAGACAGGAAATCATAGAAAGATCTTAGTTTGCTATCATAAGCTTAATAGAGTGAAAGAGGTACTGATATCGCCTCTTTATGTCTACTCCGGCTTCCTAAGATGCTTTCGACTTGTCATTTCCTCCAAAAAGTTGTGATGGGTGCTACATCTTTGTTTCTCAACCTTTCCACATGTCCATCCAATATATCCACCGGGACCTCCCCATAGGTCAATTCATCCTTTACAACACCCACAACCTCAAAGAGTTCGATAGTACTTGGGTCACCAACACATCTCCACAACATAGATACACGAAATACCGGATGAACCATATCCATAAGCAACTTTACCAATTCTCCTCAACACTCTATAAGGACCCACAACCTTAGGTTCAATCCCTTTTCTAGCCAAACCGCATCACACCATTCATGTGTGGGACTTCCAAGTGAATCCAATCATCAACACAAGCATATATAGCCTACTTTAGAACGTAAGGACACCATCTCCCCCTTCGGAGAAAACCTCCACTTCACCATCTTCCACCAAAGCATTCAAATCTAGCAAGACGGGGTCAAGGTCTTGCTTTAACTTGACCTCATCACCCAAAGACGATTAGAAACCCTCAAAACCACTACACTATCATTCTCAACTTCATCAAACCTCATTCCCAACCTAGCCAACCGGCACATTTCTCTAACCACCCTTTTTGTTACCCAAGATTCACACTTATCATATTTAACAAACAACTTCTCAACCCTCAAGATTACAACACCACCCTCAAATGACTCATAAGTTCTTCTTCATTTTAGAAATAAATCAATATACCATCAGAAACTACCACACATATATCAAGGTAGGGTCTAAAGACCCTATTCACGAGATCCATAAGCATAGCCAATGCATTAGTCAAGCCAAAGGACATTACCACAAATTTAAATTATCGACAAGGACATTAAGAAACTCATTGACTACTAGGACCGACTCAATAAGAAAGATTTTAGACTCAAAATCCCTAACCCTTACAAGATGTTAAGTGTAACCCTTAAGGATCAATTTGGGCCTTAAGACAAGAAATGAATCTACCTTCACTTACCACTTTACAACTTTCGAACTAAAGTACGGACTCATTAGGGATTTGGAATCTATCCTTACCAGTTCTACAATCAATAGAAGCATGATATGCATGTAACCAATCCACTCCAAGGACAAACTCAAACCCACCATGCCAAGTTGAAAAAAATCACAAAACAACACTTTATGCAATAATGACGTGGGACAATCCCCTATAGACTTTTCTAGCAACAATAGACTCACCAATAGGGTAGCGATCTAAATGGTTCATATAACATCTCGAAATACACATAAAGCTTATTAGCAACAAAAAGAATAATGAAAGAAATAGTGGCAACCAGACCTATAAAAACATGAACAACAAAATCAAAAACCTATAACATACTGAAAACAACATCAGGCACCTCATCTCCTCTTTGCCTCCCTTGAAGAGCATAGAACTGATTATGTCGTGAAGCACCCCCTTGTTGGCCTTCTTGAGTCCCTTGATAAACATGACCACATTGACCTTGTGGTCAGCCATCTTTACCCTATTTTTGAGCATGTGGACAATCCAAGATTTTTTGGCACATGTCGCCACACCCAAAGCATGCACCCTACTCCTCTAACATGTGACACCATGTTTCCTTTCACATTTTGGGCATCTAGGACGAGTCACCCTATCACTACCTTCTTAGAGCCTTGGGTAAGGCATCCCATCCTTGGAAACCCTCTTGATCGGAGCACCAGATGATCCTTGGCCTTGAAACTCGAGACCTTGTTAAAATCGGTCACCCTCAAACAGAGCCCTCTTGGACTCCCCACTTCTCTTCTTCCTAAGTTTCTCCCACTAAAGTTGTTAGTCAAAGGTCATGAGCCAAGACAAATCCATATCCCTTACAAGCATCGTGGTATGGCACTCTTCATTTACCAAGTTGGACACCCCTAACCCAAACTTGTTCATCCTTGATCTAGGTTCGGCGACCAATTGAGGAGCATACTTAGAGAGCTTGTTGAACTTGAGGGAATACTCCCTCACACTCATGGAACCTTGTTTAAGAATCATGAACTCCATCATTTTAGCCTCTCTCAACTAGATAGGGAAGAACCAGTTGAGGAAGACGGCTTTGAACTCCTCCCAAGAAATAGCATCATGATTTCCCCTCTCCATGTCCCACTGCACAAACCAAATTTGAGCCTCCCCTTTGAGTTAGTAGGCCGCCAAGTTTGTCATGACCCAAACCTAGGGCCTAGATATGACACGGTGAATTGGGAACCCAAAGGAACCCTAAACTAGCCTCCTAGCATATCAATCACACATCCTTGGTCGCGAAAGCAAAAATAACAATAACAAGAGGTATAAATAAGGGAGAGGGACTAAGGGAAGTCTCTAATAAGTATAAACATTCAAGATTCAAGCTCATAGCACAAGTACATCAATTGTTCCAACAACAGCTCTAACATAGATTGGAGCGGGGGCTGAGACACTTTTCGGGCTTACTCTCATAGTACCAAATGTTCAAACATAAAGAGATATCAAGTAGTAAGAGTAGCATAGCTAGTGTCCCCGAACTTGAGGACTCACCAAAACTTATCTTCCGAAATGCCAAAACTAGCCACGTGGAGGATGATCGAGGGGTGTTCCGATTCTTACATGTTAACATCATGTAGGCATAGAGTATATGTTAATATACTGGAATGTACTAAGTATGTGGGATGTAATGCAACAAGAATCATAAGCCATGATAACAAGATGCTTAATCATAATCAATGAACATAAGCTCAATAGGGAATATATGCTCGAACCTTACACAAACATGCATAAGAATGGCCAAGCAGCCACCCACTCACTTTACGATATAGGCTTTTCGGAGAGTGTTACCAATACCCCTGCTTTATGATATAGCCTTTTGGGTAGGTGGTATGAGATTTGTCTTACCTTACGATACAATCCTTTCGGTAAGAGTCAAGATTGATTCTTCCTTACGGCATGGCCTCATCGGTAGAAGTTAAGAGGTATCCTTACTTTACGACATAATCTCTTCAGTAAGAATATGAGATGCGCTTACCTTATGATACAATCTTATTAGTAAGAGAGGTCCCACCTTACGGCATGACATTTTTGATAGGTTATCCCTACCTTATGATATAATCTTTTATGTAGGAGCTATGAGTTACTGTACCTTATGGTATAGCCCTTTCGGTAGGTTGTCCCAACCTTACGATATAAACTTTTAGGTAGGAGTACTAAATTAGCTCATCAAACCATCATATCAAATAATCACGAAAGGACTTCACATTTCTCATGAGAGTGAAACATAGTATAAAGGTTCAAAATTTTATTGTAGATCATGGAAACTTTTCAATAGTTTAGAACATGTATGGGAATCCACAAAGTATCATAAAATGCTTGTCAAGTAAAATCATAAAATAATCCTTCATCAACATCAAAAATCCTTGTCAAGACATTTTATGAAACACTTAGTGGGTGCAAATGCTAGTTCAAAATCATGCAATTCAAGAGTGAAATAACATGAGAAAACTCAAGGTAAATCAACCCATCAACACATAGTAAAACCCTCATGCAAGATATCTTAAAGTCCATCATCAAATCTCATAATAGATTATAGTTTCATAGCTCAAAATATGCATAGTCTCAATAGACAAAACCCTTTAATTGAAACGACCCAAAAAGTGCCCGAAAATTTGCCTTGAAAGTGCCCCAAATTGTAATTTCCATATATCTCAAAATCAGAGCGTGATATCAAAAATCTGACTTCATATTATTGGTTAGGAGACAAAATTGAGTAGGAAATGGTTCTAACCTCAATTTTAGAGCAAACGAATCAAATTTCAATTTCCCAAGATTTGCTTATCCAGAATGCGTCCGCGCCCCTAGCGCGAGGCGGCTAGGGTGCGGACTAGAGTTATTTTTGTGCAGTTATTTTGATTTCAGTCCAAGACTTTTAGGTCTTGGGCCTAAGCCTTCTCATGCTTGAAAATACCTATACTTTGTCATATTTTACCTTTATACCATACAAGTCACTCTCAAATACTCTCTTAAACACTTAGACAAATATTTCACCCAAATTTCAAGTCCAAAAACTCATCTGAATCTTAAGGATTTCACTCAAGCTTCAAGTCCATTTGCAATCTTCATTAAGAATTCTCCAAAGCTAACGTATGTGTGTTTCATTCATGAATTCCTTCCACCCATGAAGCTCAAACTTCCTTTTTACCTAAATTGCATGATTTCAAGTTGATTTACTTATGGGTCTTACTTATTATGAATTAGACTATGAACTATGT
>JAOTQR010076779.1:0-45940 GCA_025774065.1 Solanum ossicruentum
CATACATCTCTTTCCCCATCATCATCATATATATACATTCCTTTCATCATCATATACATACATCCCTTTCCCCATCATCATCATCATCATATACATACATTCCTTTCCTCATCATCTAGCCATCACATACATATATTACTTTCATCATCATCGCATCATTTCATCATCATATAATCATCATAATGTCATTCAGCTCATAAGACATGCGTTGGGCCCTCAATCCCTCAAGAAACCATAATCGAACATTTTATCAAACACCTAGAGGGCGTGTAGAGCTAGTGTAAAACCATGCAATTCAAGAGTGAGATCATGCTATAAAGTTTAATGTAAAACCTTCAATAGATACTTGGTAACACCCTCAAGTAATATACATCAAAACCCTTCATCAAATCTTGCAATAGGTCTTAGATTCATAGCTTAAACATGGTAAAACAGTCACAATTTCATAAGCCCAAACATAGTGTGCAGTGATTTTCGTAATAGATAATGCCTATAAGTAAATTAACTTTAAATCATGTAATTTTGAGGAAAAGGAAGCTTGGGTATCATGGCTGAAAGGAAACCATGAAAGAAACCATCATACCTTAGCTTTGGAGCTGAATTTATGAAGATTAGAGGTGGAGACTTGAAGCTTGGTTGAATTCCTTAAGATTTGGGGAGGGTTTTGTCTCCTTAAATTTTAGAGAAATATAAGACTAAGTGTTTGAGTGAGTATTGGGGAATGTTTAGAATGATATGACGGTGAAAAATGGCTAAGTATATGTATTTTCTCGTGTGTGAAGGCTTAGTGTCAAGACCTTAAAGTCTTGGACCGAAGTCTAAAAATTGGACCAATTTGTACCTGTACGCATTGCGTTGATGGCGCGGAAACAACACTATTTTCGTGCCAACTGAAAAATTTGTGATTCGATATGGTTGCTCCAAAATTGGATTTAGACCCTTTTCTCCCTATATTTGACCTCCTAAACAAGAATATGAAGTAGGATTTTTGGTATCACATATGAAATTTTGAGATATATGAAATTACGATTTCAGGCACTTTCGAGCACATTTTCGGGCACTTTTTGGGGTCGTTACAATATCTCCCCCCTTGGGAACATTCGTCCCTAAATGTCAATGATGCGTATATAAGAAACAAAAAGATAATTTCATCCCAAATAAGGTTACAACAATGCACTTAAACATTATTTCAAAAATCTAACCATAAGTGTAAAATCACTTTGAACTTGTCAATATAAACATGAATGTATGCAATGACATAGGGGCTGAAACATAAGACTTGGAATCATAAAAGGACTTGACGTGTTATCTTAAGCTTGAATAGAATGGAAGAGGTATGAATATTGCTCCTCCATGCCCACTCCAGCTCCCCGAGAGATATTATCAACTTGACAATTCTCTTAATGGGCCTTGGCAAATAGTACACCCTTACAAATAAACCTTTACTCATATCCACCCAACTTCTCCACTGGACCTCTTCATACGTCAACTCATCTCGCCATAACGTCCACAACCTCAAGAAGTCCTATAACACTTGAACCACCAATACACGTCCTTAACCTAGAATATAAAGAATCGGATGAACCATATCCTTATTCGACGACAATTCCCACAGTATGCAAACTACCTATTCTTCCTCAACACACTATGTAGGCTTACAAACCATGAACTAAATTCCCTTTTTACTAAGACAAACCACACCTTTCATGAGTGAATCATTCAATTACCCCCAAATCACTAACTTAGTATTCTAGCTCTCCCCTTCTCAAATTGGTTTGGGATTTTCGACGACTTTGGGCTATTTCCAACGCTCCTTAACCAACCTTACCTTCTTCATAGCATCCATAATTAATTCCGGACCCAACAAAGCCATCTTTCCCATATCAAACAACCCAACTGGTGCTCTACATCATTTACCATAGAGAGCCTCAAAAGGGACCATGCAAATTCTAGAATGATAGCTATTGTTATAGACAAACTCAATCAATTAAAGATGATCATCCCAACTATTCTTGAACTCCAATACACAAGCCCTAAGAATATCTTCAAGTAATTTCACCAACTCATGAATGTACAATTTAGCATACTCTTTGGCACCATAAATAGTCTTAACCGGTAAAAAGTGAACCAATTTCGTCACAGTTATCCGAATGGAGTCAAAACCCTTTTTAGTCTTGGGTAATCCAACCATAAAATCCATGTTAATTTCCTCCTACTTCCAAGTAGTGATCTTTACGTCTTGGGTTAGGTCACTCGGCCTTTGATGCACGGCTTTGACTTGTTCACAATTATGACTACTGAAAATAAATTTTACAATGCCCTTCTTCATGCTTCCCTACCAACACACATCTCTCAATATCTATAAACTTGGTAGAACTGGGGGGATACAGTAAGAAGACTTACAGGCTTCATCAAGGATCCTTCCTATCAAGCTATCAACACAAGGTATACACAACCTACCTTGGTACCTAAAGGCACCACTCTCCCTTGGGAGAAAACCTCCGCCTTGCCTTCTTTCACCAAGGACTTCAATTCTAATAAGGAGGGATCAAGACCTTGCTTTGCTTTTACCTCATCAACTAATTAAGATTTAGAACCATCGACAACATTAACACCACCATTACAAACCTCTTCCGACCTAACCCCTAACGTAGGAAACCGATGCACATCCCTAGCCACCTCTTCATCACCACCATCAATATTAGCTAGACTAACCATACACACCCTATCAAAGCATCAACCACAACACAAGTCTTATCGGGATGATAATGCACATTCATATCATAATTTTTAAGAAGTTCTAATCACCTCCTTTGTCTCAAGATAAGATCCCTTGGGTGAAAACATATTAGAAACCCTAGTGAACGGTAACCACACCGACATGCACACCATATAACCAATGACGTCAAATTTTCAAAGAAAAATCCCTAGTGGCTAACTCAAGGTCATAGATAAGATGATCCTTCTCATGCATCCCAAATCATCTAAAAGAATAGACTTCCACCTAATCACCTCGCATCAACACACAACCCAAACCAATCTAGGCAACATCCAATACACAACAAACCCTTCCACCTCCATCTAGTGGGGACATGATAGGAGCGGAGACAAGTTATCCTTTCTTTGGGTCAACTTAGTCATGAGAGAAGCAATAGAAGAGAACCCATTCAAAAACTTCCGGTGGTAACCCACTAAGTCCAAGAAACTCCTTATCTCTAAGGGAATCAAAGGTCGAGGCCAATTTCTAATCACATACGTCTTCTTAGGATCAATCTTAATACCATCCTTCAACGCCACATGACCTGGGGAGGTAACCTCCTTTAACCACATTTCACACTTCACATACTTAGCATATAACTCCTCTTACCCCAGGATTTGCAACACTACCCCCAAATGGTTCACAAGTTTTAAATAAATTTTAAATAAATCAATACTTCATCACTCGAGACCACTATAAGAATAAAAAGGTAGGGACTAAAGACCCTATTCATGAAAACCCATAAACATAGACGGTGCATAAGCTAACAAATAACTCCAACATACTCAAAAGGCTCAATCCTAATTTGAAAAGACACTTAGGGATATCACCTATGCTCTTCATCAGTTGGGAACAAAACCCGAACCAAAGATCAAGCTTAGAGAAGTGACTAACCCTTTATAGTTGACCAATTAGATTGACCATTCTTAACCATCATATTACAACCTTACGGGTTCTACGATCAAAAGAGCCACAACATACAAGTAGCTGAACCACCTTAAAACTTCCAACCCAACAAACTAAGTTTAACCAAAATCACAAGACAATACCCTATGCAATAAGAACATGGGGGCAACCATTAGAGATCAATTGTACCTTAAGGCATGAAATGGACTTACCTCTTCACGTCCACCTTACAAGTCCCCACTCAAGGAAATATTTAATAGGGAATCGGAATATGGCCCTACGGGCCCTACATTCAATAGGAACTCAACACCAATGCAACTAATCCACCCCAAGGAAATCATCAAAATCCACCATACTCACCCAACAAGTCACAAGGCAAGACCTAATACAACATAAACACAGAACAACACCTATGAACTTTCAAATAACAATAGGCTCAACAATGAGATAGACACAGAAGAGAGTTTGGGGCACCTATGAAACCCATTAGCAACCAAAAGAATAATGAAAGAAATAGTGACACACCGGCCCATCAATGTAAATATATCAAAGTCAAAGGGAATTTCAACATATCGGTAGCAACATCGGGCGCCTCATCCCCTTCTTAAGCCACTTGATCAACATGACCACCTTGATCCAAAGGTCGACCACTTTTACACTTCTTTCGAACATATGGACAATTCATTAGCTTATGACCCACTTTACTATACCCATAACAAATATTGGTATTCCTCAAACATGGGCCACTATGGTACCTTCAACACCTTTGACACTTGGGATTAGTCATCCCACCAATACCTCCTTCCTTCTTGTTACGTTTATGAGGGCAATAATTTACATTAAGAGCCAACTCTCCACAACCATAAGAAGCATCAGTACCTCTTAAGCATGGGCTATCATGGCACCTACCACATTTCGGGCACCTAGCATAAAAGCACCACACCACCTTTATCTTTGAGACCTTGGAATTTTCCTTCGATATAGGCCCTCTTGGCCTCACTACCCCTCCTCTTACCATTAGAAGTCTCAGGGGTACTCACTTGTTGATCGAGGTGAGTTGCCAACTTTATCGTCACTTTGGCTAACACCCATAGAGCATTGCGAACCTCCACATTCGTCATATCACCATCCTGAGTAGCTTGAGACATATCATGTAATGTAACGATTAGGATTAGCAATAAGCCTAGAGGACCTAATTCTATCACATGACATAAATCATGAAGAAGAGAAACACTTCATAGAACGCCTCATAGCCTCCCATTCATAGTCGTGGCACGCTTCACAACCATGAATAGGACTCTAATCGATGCAGTGTGTTGGAAGCTGAGGATCTAACAAATTTTGTGCTTTGATACCATCTTTGTCACGACCCAAGCCTAGGGCCTTGACATGAATGGCGAATGGGAAACTCGAAGGAACCCCAAACAAACCTCATAGAATATCATTACACATCCTTAGTCATGGAAGAAATTAAAATGACAATAAGAGATAATTATAAACAAGGGTAATTGGGACAAAATTGAATATCTTTTGTATCATAAACGACAGGAGTCATGAGAGAGTCAAAGCTCATAGCATAGATACACATCATGTCCAACTACACCTCTACTACATAGATAAGAGCGAGGGCCAAGACAAGAAATCAGGTTAACCCTCATAATAATGATAATGGATAATCCAAACATACAAAACACAGTCTAGACATAAGTTTTAGTAAAGGTAGGTATTGTCCCCGGACTTGAGGACTCACCATAAGCTAACTTGAGCAATTCGTCTAGCCACGTGGAGAATCAATAGGATCTCTGGTCCCTATATGGTGATATCATGTAGGCATAGAGCATGCATTAGTATGTTTGAATGTATTAAGTATATAAGATACAATCCAACAAGAGATAGGCATCGCAGGGAAAATGCATAATCATAAACAGTGAATAACATACTAGCAATATGACATGTACGAATGATGCTTGGAGTAAAACCATGCTTAAATAGATCATAATACGAGTGTAAGGAGTGACCATTATAGTGCAACCTAAGGCCTACCACCCCTTGGATAGGCACATGAGGTACGAATCTTTCATGAGGTTGATGGAGTACAAACTCCCCCACCGAGGTTGACGGAGTATAAACCCCTATCAAGGTTGATAGAGTATAAAACCCTCATCAAGGTTGAGGGTACCAATCCCCAACAGGTTACCCAGGCCTACAACCCCCTAAACTAGACTTGGTCATCCCCAACACTATATAGAGATAATGTCACACACACACACACACACACACACACACACACACACACTCCTTTCATCATCATATACATACATTCCTTTCCCTATCATCATCATATATATACATTCGTTTCATGATCATATGTACATCCTTTTCCTCCTCCTCATCATATATATTCATTCCTATCCTCATCATCTAGCCATCATATACATACATTAATTTTATGATCATTTCATCATTTCATCATCATATAATTATCATAATATCATTAAACTCATAAGACATGCATTGAGCCCTCAATCCCTCAGGAAATCATACTCGGACATTTTATCAAACACTTAGAGGGTGTGTAGTGCTAGTGTAAAACCATGCAATTCAAGAGTGAGATCATGCTAGAAAATTCAATGTAAAACCTTCAATAGATACTTGGTAACACCCTTCAGTAATATACATCAAAAGCCTTCATCATGTCTTGCAATAGGTCTTAGATTCATAGCTAAAACATGTCAAAATAGGCACAATTTCGTAAGCCGAAATATGGTGTGTAGTTATTTTCATAATAGATAAGACCCATGAGTAAATCATCTTTAAATCATGCAATTTTGAAGAAAAGGAAGATTGGGTATCATATGTGAAAGGAACCCATGAAAGAAACCCACATAACTTAGCTTTGGAGCTGAACTTGATGAAGATTGGAGATGGATACTTGAAGCTTGGTTGAATTCCTTAAGATCCGGAGAGGGTTTTCTCTCTTGAAATTTTAGAGAAATATAAGACTAAGTGTTTGAGTGAATATTGGAGAATGTTCAGAATGATATGAGGGTGAAAATGACTAAATATAGGTATTTTCCCATGTACGAAGGCTTAGGACCAAGACTTAAAGTCTTGGACCAAAGTCCAAAAAATTGACTAGTTAGTACCTGTGCTCGTTGCATTGATGGCGCGGAAACAACACTATTTTTGTGCCAACTTAAAAATTTATAATTTAATACGGTTGTTCTTAAATTAGTTAGACCCTCCACCTCGTATCTTTGACACCCTGAACAAGAATATGAAGTCAAATTTTTGATATCATGCATGGATTTTGAGATATATGAAAATTACAATTCTAGGCACTTCCAAGGCACATTTTCGAGTAGTTTTTGGGGTCGTTACACTCATAATTCTTCCTATTTCATTCACCGTGGTTCTACGAAGATGTATAGAGATTCGAGGGAAGTGTATTTGTGGGGTGGTATCAAGAGATATATTTCCAAGTTCATAATCGAATGTCACAATTGCCAACAAGTGAAAACCAAACATCAAAGGCTGAGTGGCCTACCCAAGAAATAGAGATTCCAACTTGGAAGTGGGAGGAAATCAACATGGATTTTATGGTTGGATTGCCTAATATTAGAAAGCATGTTGATTCTATTTGAGTTGTGGATGATAGAATGACAAAGTCGGCTCACTTCTTTCCAGTCAAAACTACATATGGGCCCGAATATTATGCCAAATTATACATTCATGAGTTGATTAGATTGCATGGGGTGCCTTTGTCTATCATTTCGGATTGTGGTGCTCAATTCATTTCTCACATTCGGAGGTTTTTCCAAAGAGGTCTTGTACCAAGGTAACTTAGCATGATCTTTTACCCTTAAATAGATATCCAAGTGGAGAACTATCCAAACTCTTAAGGATATACTTAGAGCTTGTGTTTTGGAGTTTGAGAGTAGTTGGGATGAACATCTCCCACTCATTGAATTTGCTTACAATAATAGCTACCAATCAAGTATTGGTATGGGTCCTTTTGAAGCTCTCTATGGTAGGCATTATAAATGACTAGTTAGGTTGTTTCAAGTGGAGGATATGGCTTTGCTAGGTGCGGATTTGGTCATGGAAGCCTTGGAGATGGCGAGGTTGATAAGGGAGAGACTGAAAACATCCCAAACTAGACAAAAGTCATATTCTGATGTGAGAAGGAGAGATCTTCAATTTAGGATTGCGATTGGATTTACTTGAAAGTCTCACCTATGAATGGTGTGCTTCAATTCGGCAAGAAGGGAAAGTTAAGCCCAAGGTTTGTGGGTCCTTATAGGGTGTTGAGGAGGATTGGTAAGGTGGTCTATAAGTTGGAGTTTCCCATTGATATGAATATGGTTCATCTTGTCTTCCATGTGTCCATATTGAGAAACTGTGTGGATTACTCTACTGCTATAGTGCCTTTGGATATTGTTGCTATGGTAGAAGATAATTTGACTTATGAGAAGGTTGCGGTAGAGATTTTGGATAGATAAGTGAAGATATTGAGAAACAAGGATGTAGCATCCGTCAAGGTTCTTTGGAGGAACCAACGTGTTGAAAGTGCCACATGGGAAGCCGAGGCAGACATGCAAAAGCGTTACTCATATCTCTCCCATTTAGCTCAAGCCAAAGGTACTTAATTAAGTCCTCTATATGATTTCAAGTCTTAAGTTTCAGCCCTTATGTCATTTGTATGCATTCATGTCTATGTTAACAAGTTTATTGTGATTTTGATATTCATGTTGATATTTTTGAAATGATGTTTAAATGCTTAT
The DNA here is from genome assembly GCA_025774065.1 of Solanum ossicruentum. Classification (NCBI taxonomy): domain Eukaryota; kingdom Viridiplantae; phylum Streptophyta; class Magnoliopsida; order Solanales; family Solanaceae; genus Solanum; species Solanum ossicruentum. The sequence goes on from JAOTQR010076779.1 coordinate 8,449, forward strand.
TCCACTCATATGTCAGGCTAAAATCCTCATGATTATTTTTCTCATATATGCTTCAAATCCTCATGATTATTTTTCTCATATATGCTTCTTTGACATTCGGGGATGCATTTTTGCAAGGGGGAGATATTGAAACGCCCCCAAAAAAGATGCTTCAGAAATGCCTATAATTATAATTTTCATATATCTCAAAATCCGTGCGTGATATCAAAAATTTGACTTCATATTCTTGATTAGGGAAAAAAATTGAGTGGGAAATGGGTATATCCCTTATTTTAGAGGACTCATAACGAAATTTCATTTTCGCCAAATTTTTAATTTTTCAGTAGGCATCGCGGACCCGTCACGGAGGTGTGTTTGCACTTTATTAATTTTTCTTTTTTGGCCTAAAACATTAGGGGTCTTGGCCCCATGTCCACCTATGCATAAAAGCACCTATGTTTAGCTGTTTTCCAACTTTATATCACTCAAGACACTCTCAAAACCCTCTTTAATACTTCACCAAATATTTTCACCCAAATTCTAGTGTCTATAGCCTAGTTCTGGATCTGAAGAACTTCATTCAAGCTTCAAGTTCTTATTAAAATCTACATTAAGGAAATCTCCAAATTTGAGATATGCGGGTTTCAACCATGGAGTCCTTTCACCTATGTACCCAACCTTCCTTTTTATGAAGCTTGCATATTTTCAAGATGTATTACTTATGGGTATTACTATTATGAATTATGATTAAAAATTATGTTGGTGTTTTATGAAATGTTGATTGGAAACACATGTCTACCTATTTCAAGCTTATACTATAAGAATGTTTGTCTATTGTGACTATGCATGTTTTGGGATATGAAACTATGATCTATTATCAGGTTTGATGATGGATTTCAAGGTATCTCATATAAGGGTTTTACTATGCGTTGGTGGGTTGATTTACATTAAGTTTTCTCACATTACTTCACTTTTGAATTGCATGATTTTGAACTAGCATTGCACACCCATCAAGTGTTTGATAAAATGTCTTGACAAAGATTCCTGAGCTATTAATGATCTATTACATGGATTATGAGTCAAGTGACTATATGATGATTAAGGGATTGTATGTATGTATTGAATCCATGAGAGTATCTATAGTGTTTCATGTTGACAACACCTCATTGGGGGGTGAGATGCCTAACCACCTTGTTGAGGGGGTGACATGCCTTGACCACCTCGTCGGGGGGAGGGGGTGACATGCCCATACTACCACGTCGAGCTGTATATACCTTGACTACCTTGTCAGGGAGTGATATGCCCGTACTACCATGTTGAGTGGTATCTACCTTGACCATCTCGTCGAGGGGTGACATACCCGTACTACCACGTCGAGGGTTATGTACCTTGACCACCTCATTAGGGGGTGATATGCCTGTACTACCACATTAAGGGGTAGGTATTTCAATCACCTTCCAAGGGGGTGACATGCCTTGGATTCCAACTAATCGTAGCGTGGTCTATGATTGTGGTCTCCTACCACACATGTATTATGTTCTATACAAGTTATATGATTTACAAGCATGTCTTACTTCAAGCATTGATCATGCATGCTATATTAATATTATATTTATCCATTGCTTATGATTATGCATTTTGACTGTATTGGCTTATGTCTTATTGCATTGCATCCTACATACTCATTATATTGAAATGTACTAAAGCATACTCTATGCCTAAATGATGTTATCGGAGCACCTCACAATCATCCTCCACGTGGCTAGTTTTGGCATCTTGAAGATAAGCTTTGGTGAGTCTTCAAGTTCGGGGACACTAGCTATGCTACTTTTGCTTTGTACCTCTTTATGTTTAACATTTGATACTATGAGGGTGAGCCCGAAATGTTTCTTTCCCCCCGCCCAATCCATGTTAGAGGTGTTGTTGGAACAATTGATTGCCAAGTCTTCCCTGAGTCCCTTTTCCCTTCTTTATGTCTCTTGTTGTTAGTGTTTTGCTTTCGCGACCAAGGATTTATGATTAGTATGCTAAGATGATTATTTGGGGTTCTTTTGGGTTCCCTATTTACCGTGTCATATCTAGGCCCTAGGCTTGGGTCGTGACAGTAGAGAGGTAAGGTGATAGCATATGCCTCCAGACAACTTAAGACTCATGAGAAGAACTATCTAACTCATGACCTTGAGCTTGCTGTTGTGGTGTTTGCTCTTAAGATTTAGAGACAATATCTCTGTATTAGGCATATGGATGTGTTCAACGACCACGAGACCTAGCAGTATGCATCTAGCCAGAAAGAGTTGAACCTGAGGCAGAGGAGATGGTTAGAGTTGCTGAATGACTGTGACAGAAGCATCTTCTATCACCCAGGTAAATCTAAGGTAGTTGCTAATACTCTTAGTAGGGTAACCATTGAAAGTACTGCTCATATCAAGGATGAGAAGAGAGAGTTGGCCAAGGAAGTGCATAGGCTCGCACGGTTAGGGGTCTAGCTTGCTGATACAGATGAGGGAGGTGTAGTTATTCAAAATGGGGCCGAGTCTTCATTAGTGGTGGGGGTAAAAGAGAAGCAAGATTGGGATCCCATTCTTCTCCAACTGAAAGAAGATGTCTAGAAACAGAAAGTATTAGTTCTTGCAAAAAGGGTAGATAGGGTGCTAAGGTATCAAGGTAGATTGTGTATTCCTAATGTGGATGACATTCGAGAGAGAATCCTGACAGAAGCCCATGATACTGGATACTCTATTCATCTGGGCTCCACAAAGATGTACAAAGATTTATGATATATATATAGGTGGAGTGGTATCAAAAGAGACATTGGCAAATTTGTGTCGAGGTTCCCAAATTGCAAACAAGTCAAGATAGATCATCAGAGGCCTTATGGTGTAGTTTAAAATATAGACAGACATCCCTGAGTGGAAGTGGGAGATAATTAACATGGATTTTGTAACTGGGTTACCGCAGTCTCGCAGACATCATGATTCCATCTGGGTAATAGTAGATAGACTGAACAAGTCAGCTCATTTCCTACTAATTAACACAACCGACACCGCAAAGGGTTATGCCACACTATATATCTGAGAGATTGTTAGGTTACACAGAGTTCCTTTATCCATTTTTCAGATAGAGGAGCCCAGTTCACATCACAATTTTGGAAGTCCTTTCAGAAAGGACTTGGCACAACGATGAGTACAACTTCCATCCTCAGACAGACGGGCAGGCAGAGTGAACCATACATAATCTTGAGGACATGTTGAGGGCATGTGTCATCGACTTCAAAGGTAACTGGGATGATCACCTACCATTGATTGAGTTTTCTTATAATAACGGTTTCCAATCTAGCATACAAATGGCTCCATATGAGGCCCTTTGTGGGCGAAGATGTAGATTGCCTATTGGTTGGTTTGAGGTTGGTGAAACTAGATTTATAGGGCCTTACTTGGTTCACCGAGCCATGGAGAAGGTGAAAATCATTCATGAGAGGTTGAAAACAGTGTAGAGCCATCAATAATCATATACCGATGTTAGGAGGAGGAACTTAGAGTTTGAGGTACATGCTTGGGTATACTTGAAAGTTTCACCCATAATGGATGTCATGAGATTTTGAAGGAAAGGAAATGAAAGCTAAGTCCACGCTATATTGGTCCTTATCAGATTGTGAGAAGAATTGGCAATGTTATATATGAGTTGGAGTTACCAGCAAAGCTGGGTGCTATAAATACAGTATTCCATGTTTCCATGCTTAAGAAATGCTTGGGAGATCCCTCCCTATTTGTTCCTGTTGAGAGTGTTAGGATTAAAGATAGTTTGTCCTATAAAGAAATTCCGATTCAAATTCTTGACCGTCAAGTTCGTAAATTGAGAACCAAAGAGACTAGTTCGGTTAAAGTGCTATAGTGAAATCAACTAACTGAGGAAGCTACATGAGAAGGAGAGGACAATATGAAAGCAAAATATCCGTACATGTTTGTGCCCCCTAATGAGGATCTTGAAGGTAAATTTCCACTCTTGATTTCGGAGATTTGCATTTGTTTTAGCTTGAATAACCTTGCATGCTTAAGTTAACTCATAACATTGTTACCATTCGAGGACGAATGATCCCAAGGGGTAGATATTGTAACACTCAGTAAAATTACCAAAATACCCCCTAGAAGGGAGATCTATGCATAATGCATCTTCCCGTTCTCTAATGGCGAGTCTGAGGTTGGATATACGATTAGCGTGAAAAATGGAGTGGGAAAATGGTTTAGGTTGAGTTTTAGTGCAACTGAATCAAAAGATAATTTTTTGATGCGAAAGTTTAAACAATAAGAGTGTGCGACAGAGGTGCATCACGCGCCCCTGTTGTGGAGCTAGACTTATATTTTTTAAATTTATTTTAGACGGGGATTGGAAAACTCATTCAGAAAGTTTTAGAAAGAAAATACACTAGTACGCGCTAGGTCCGCGATGTGAACTTGGTCCCTCGAAGTTCAAAAAATTTAAAAGTTTTTGAGGGGCAGTACAAATATTTCCCCACCCATCCTAGAGCAATACCCTATGATTTTGAAGTCATTTTCGTCCAATAATTCTTTAATCTATGCAATTTCTTTCACTTTTTCGCAAACATCATTTAGAAACAAAGGTTAAGGGAAGAAAGAAGGGTTAGGCCCTAACTAGTCTCTGCAAATTTCCAAAAAAACATGTGCCCAGGTATGTAAGGCCACCTAAAAACTTTATTTTTGTAGTTATCCATATTCTTAGAAAGGAATCTATAAAGAGACAAGTTAATTTCATTGCTGTGAAGTACTGTGATATACAAAGGTTATATCATGCAAATTTTAATGAATTATGATTCTTATTCTAAGAATTTCATTGTTGAGCATGTTTCTTTAAAATCATGAAGTTTAGTACAATTACAAGAATCCTGATTAAGTTGAGAATGATTTCCCTAGCATGTTCTACTTTGATTGAAAATGATTAGTTTATTACACGCACTCAATCAGACTTATGTACAGTTAAGATAATAGATGCTTTTGAGTTTGAGTATGAAACAAGTTCATAAGAGCTAGCTTAAAGATATATATATAAAGTTAAGGCTGCAAGCAATATATTTTCAGTTTATCCCCAAAGTGGGACATTTTTACAACTATTGAGCACATTGCATGTCTTGGAAGTAGTATTGAGCATCGAGGTGCGTACGAGTTCAATAACTCCAACCTCAGAAACTACATACCCAACGTAGGATAGGATTGTACCACAGGTACAACTCCTTTTATGCCATTGAGATGGCCCAGTTTATATGGATCCACAATATTTCATCCCTTACCCCGGCAACGTATGGGATGGCCATGACAACATGGGTAAATGTGTTGTATCATCACGAAGCTCATAGTGATGATTATTGGTTAGAGAACCTCCCCAAGTTATAGTATACATGATTTTCAGACACAGACAGGGTTATATCTGTTTTCAAATTAAACCAGATATCTTCCTATAATGTTTTATTTATGTTTTGAACTTATTTATACATTAAATTTGTGTCTTGAGCCTTTTACCCTGAGCCTTCCTATTTTAGCTATTTTACATACTGTGCATTCAACATACTGATGTCCTTTGGGCCTGCATCATTTTATGATGGAAACACAGGTGACGGAGCTCCTCTGTAGGCATATCCCGGGTGATTCAGCATTTCTACTTAGCCAGTGGTGAGACCTCTTTGTAGTCAGATGCTCACAGATTTTATTTCTTCCAGTTTAGTTACTTCCGCTTAGTTTGGGGCAGCCGTGGCTTGGCACGGTACCTATTCTCTCGACATAACTAGTCGAGGCTTCATAGACTGATAGATAGTGTTTAGTATTTCTTTCAGATTGTTGACTTTTCTAGTTGATTTGTTTCATTATGTTTCAAACATGAGTTCAGTGGTTATTTTTAATTCTAGCCGTTTATTATTGTTAAGTCTTTCACTGAGAAAAGTATCCAGGCCAAGTGGTTCGCTTGGGGACCAGTAATGGTTACTGAGTGCTGACTACTTCCAGGGTGTAGACTCGGGGCGTGACAAATGTATCTACAAGAAGAGACCTAAATTGTCAGAAAAGACTACTGGAAGAGATCATAGCCATACAAAATGACCTTAGAGATTAACATACTCGCCAACAAAGACCTCAGAAAAGTACCTCAACAATTAATATACTCATTGAGAGAGACCCCAACTGCCAAAAAGACCTTAAGATTAATATACTCGCCAAAAGAGAGCTCGACAATATCACCAGCCAATGAAGTCCTCGACTTCTTTACTCATTAGCTTACTCAATCTAGCTAGAACTATTTTTCGTCGGCTCTCATCAAATAGTGGAACTTAATCAATCTCTCAAATCAAGACCAATAAACACTTTCAAGTGAGGCATGAGTGTATACATTGAGTCCACACAATACATATAAACACTATTTGAATCAACCAGTCATATCGCCAATTAAATATAATAATCATCATTCTCTAATCTTTCAATGATAGGTTCAAAATCATCATTCAAATTCTCCAATGACCGATCATATTCATCAAATAATAATGCTTAGTAAATGAGTCGACATTGTTATTTCAAGCTCATTGAACCTGAATCAATATTGCCATCAAGATGCTTTAAGAATTTCATCAATAATACCATTCATAATTCTTTATAATGGGGATATCAATATCATTCAGGCTCCTCAATAATCAACCAACATCACCAATCATGCTTCTTAATAACGAATCAATATTATCATATACATTCACATAGTTATTTAATTACATCATCTTGATTTATTAGGTTATTTCATGAATAATTTAACCTATACAAAATGTCACGACCCAAGCCTAGGGCGTAGACATGATATGCAAATGGAAACTCGAAGGGACCCAAACAAGCCTCTTAGCATATCAATCACACATCTTTGGTCGCAGAAGTAAAGTAAACAATAATAAGAGATATATAAAAAGGGAAGCAAGTCTAAGGAAGTATTTGAATATAACCAAGCATACGAGTCAAGTCATAGCACAATAATATCATAATATACAACATACACCTTTAAACATGGAATGGGAAGGGGGCTAATATTCTTTCTGGGCTCACCCTCATAATGTCAAATGTTCAACATTAAAAGTCTTAGAGATAGAAAGAGAAAGTAGATAGCGTCCCCGTACTTGAGGACTCACCAAGCTTATCTTTGAATAATTTCACTAGCCACGTGGAAGATGATCAAGAGGAGCTCCAGTCCCTACATGGTGATATCATATAGGCATAAAGTTGAGTTAGTACATTTGAATGTACTAAGTGCGTCGTGAAATGCACCAAGACATAAGCTAACATTGTCAAAATGCATAGAAATAGGCAACAGATAAGCATAATCTCAATATCGCATGCATGATCAATGCTTGAAGTAAGACATGTTTATAAATCATTAAGAGGCCTCAACCGACAAAGAATAAGACCAAGCGAGCTACAACTTGGAATCCCGATGATTACCCCTCATCAGTGAGGTGGTCTACTTACCAAGGTAAACATACTTCACCTTATGAGATCCTGTCCCATTTCAGAGAAGTAACCCCCTTATGAGAACCTGTCCCATTTCGAGATGGATTTCATGATAAAGTATACTAAATGGGTCCACTAGTATTATAACATAATCCTATGTTAGTGTAACACCCCACACTAGCCTAGGAATACCCCCATAATTGTAATTTCCTTATTTCTCAAATCGGGGATATTTAAACACCCCTCCATGTAGCTCGAAAGACCCTATGATATATTTTTTTTAATATCTCAAAATCCACGCGAAATTTTACAAATCTGACTACATATTATTTTCCATAGGATAAATTTTTGTGGGAAAATGAGTACCTACAAGGTATTCTTTGTCCGTGCCAAGAAAAATAATTTTTGGTGAAACTTTGCAAAAATAGTAGCTGTCCGCGATGGGTCCCCAATGTGGACCTGATGCGGACCAGTGCAAAAAGTTTTGAAGTTTTCTCTTTTTCACTCCAGAGCAATTGGTTAATAACCCTATATCAATATACACAAAAATCCCTCATTTTCTAGCCATTTTGAGACCTACAAACCAACAAAAAACCTCCCAAAATCCTCTCTAATCTTCATTAAATTCTCCATCCATTCTCAAGGTTTTCAAGAAGTCTTGTTGAAATTCAAGGAAACCAAGTGAAACCCCAAGTCCTCCTCAAGATTCAAGAGTCCCAAAACTCATCTGGATCTAAGGATTTCATTTATGTTTCAATCCTCCATTTGAAATCTTCTTCAAGAAAATCTACAAAGTGAAGGTATGTAAGTTTTAGCCATTGGATTCTACCACCTAAGGTGCCTAAATCTCCTTTTTACTCAATTTGCAGGACCTAAAGTTGATTTTACAAATGGGTTTATTGTTATGAACATGTCTACGGACTATGTTAGAGCTATGTAAAGTTGTGATTGTTTTGCTACGTTTTGAGCTATAAATCTTGGATCTATTCTAAGATTTGATGAGGGATTTTGATGTATATTGTTTGAGGGTGTTGCAAGGTGTTGATTGATGATTTTATAATAGATTTTCTTGCATGATTTCATCTCTAAATTGTATAGTTTTATACTAGCATTACACACCTGCCAAGTGTTTGATAAAATGTCCGGATGTGGTTCCTTGAGGAGTTAAAGGTCCAAATCATGAGATATGATATGAATGACTTTATGATGATGAAATGACCTTATGTATATGATATACTCTATATAAAGTGTTGCATTAGACCTTACCCGATCCAGGGGTACAAGAGCCCGGGTAACCATGTTGGGGGTTTATACTCATCAACCATGCGAGGGGTTTATACTTTGTCACTGTGTTGGTAAGGTGTGATTTCCATCAACCATATGAGGAGTTTATACCTTGAATAGCTAGCTTAGTATCTTCTACACATATGATATCCTATATGAGTATGAGTTACTCAAGCATGTTTTACTTAAGTGTTGATCATATATGCCATATTGTTATATTATGCCTATTATTTAATATTATGCAATTTGGTTATGATGCCTATCTGATGATGGTCACGCTCCAATAAGAAAATGGTCGCTATGTTTAATTAACCTAACTGAGGTTAGGGTCAAATCCACAGGGAATAAGGGCTTCATTATAGGATTTCACTACTAATCATTCCTAGTATCTATAACTACAATCTCTAAAAGAGGGGGGGGGGGTGTTTGTTGTAATTCAAAGAACAACTTAAAATAAATGCTAACTAGATTATGGGAAAATGCTCAATTTTGGGAACAACTTGGGAATTGTGTTCCCCATGGTTCGTTGACTTAATTACCCTAGATAACATAGCTACAATTAGTGAATTGCATGTAGGATGATAACTTAGGTTCTTCCAACCCTCTTGTGAAGGTGAAGGTCGAATTTCACTATGGAGGTTGGTCGGCTACCATGGCGTGCCAACTAACCATTACCTATTGACCTAGTCAACCTCCCTTTCGTCAGGTTTGGTCGATTAGATGAGAAAACATCAGCCGAATCCTATCATCTACTTACCTTTTCCTATTCATCACTAACTTGGTCGGGATGATGATAAAAGGCAGGGTTTGTGTTGGCCACCACCAAACAACATTAATCATGAAGGAAAATAAACAATACATGCAGAACCCTAATCATAAATATGCACAAAACCTAGGTCATTTCAAGTCAACTACCTATGATTCCTACAACCCCTAGTTGTAGGTGCTTATCTACTCATGGCTAAAGCAAAACACACAAAAATGCAAATAAAATACATAGTTGAGAGTTTCACCAATAACAATGAAGGAGATAGGCACCACAGGTTGCAAAGCCACAAGCTTGATTGATCAACAATGAGTACAAGGCAAGATTTGCAATTCCCAAAATGAGTTTTCCCAAAGAGAAAACTAACCTACTCTAAAACCTAAGAAAAGCATAAAAATTCTACTTAGAGATGTCTACTGATCGAACTCCTCAAAATAACCTAAAAAATTCTAATCATATGGCCTATGCTTCAGTAAAATCTGCAACTTTTCTTCAAAATCGTGCTAACCTAACTTTTCTGTAAGATTAACACAAAAACACATCAAAATACTAAAAAGTCGCTTTAAGAACTCACAAAATCCTTTGTTTCTGGCACCAAATGTGTTGTATTTTAACAACACTTCAATACTCTCAACTTAGAATTGTTGTTTGTCCTCAAGAAACAACTCAATCTATGCAGACAAAGAGAAATACATAGCAGCTATATCAATGGTATATACAACATCTAATTTGATTCATGTACCCAACTACTACTTTCAAAATAGAGTTGTAAAGTTATTAAGCGAACAAGAACATCATGAGGTACCTAACTATCCAACTTTGATAAGCTAAGGAGCATTAACCTTCCACATTCTGACATAATCATATGCTACTCAAGTAGTGAAAATGCCCTCACTAGAAAGAAGTCCCTTATACTTACTTAAGAACATGCAGAAATCAGGGATTGAGGAAGCATTCTCACTCTCACAATTGAAATTCATGCACAATGACTAAAACCATAAGCTTTCCCTATACTCATTTTCCTGGCTTGGTGACAAAGTGGATTTGGATAACTTTAGGACTTAAGAGCTTGTAATATAGGTTCTTGGTGCTTTGGTGTGGCATTTTAGGTATTTAGTTACTAAAAGCTATCTGTGAACCATGCTCACCAACACTTTTACCTTCACAACCCATTAGATTTCACTAATTCTTTTCTTATTCCACCGTTTTAAGTTTTTCTCAGGCTGTTCTTTCATTTTTTTGTTGTGCCTCAATTTCATACTCATTTTCGCACATCTTTTCTGACCAAGGCACTTCTTCTTTTCTTTTTCTTCACCTGGCTCATGATTAATCATTTTGTTTCTTTTCATTTCAACTAACCACCTTATTTTTGTTACTTTACCACAATAATGGCCACCCTCAACTTAGGCTTTTAACCTAAGGTAAAATGCACAATATCTATGTCTCAAACTAGGGCCACCAATGTAGCCACCCTCAACTTAGGCTTTTAACCTCAATCAAGGTTCATATGTTCAAGGATAGATCAGGGCCAATATCAGGGTATTTCATCAAATAAGGTCAAGTCAGCAAGGTGTCAAGAAAGAATGAGTGCATGAGAAGGTCAAACATTCGGAGCAATGGATTCACTAGTTCATTTGCTAGGCAATTTAGGCAAAAGTGGGCTTCCTTTTGAATAAGGGCCTAAGATCACCTCCAAATCAACTAAGTCACTGATCCAAGCCTAGAGTACGAGGGCAAGTTCCGAGTCCCTACAAAATGCATAAATGCAGCAAAATAAGCTCACAACACACATGATAATTGCATCCACAATCAAGTATAGAATTATAGGTCATGCTTTCAGTTTCAGCTTACGTTCACAATAATAGATCAAATATTGCCAGAAACTCAGAAATGTATGAATGCATCAATACTCACAACCTCAAAAATTTTGAGGGTACCCAATTTTGCATCCAAAGTTTAAAAAAAATTTAAGAGCTATATATATGACATAAGATTACAGTACTATGCATTTACAAATTATCTATACTTCCTAAAACATGTCGGTTCAATATAAAATTAAACATGCATAAGGAAAAAGAAATACGGCAAGAAAATCTTGGGATAAAAAATAGGGTAAGTTATGGATTTGAGGCTACTCAAATTTCATCTTAATCCATAACTTACACCACTCCACCAAAAGATGATACTTTGTCCTCAAAGTAAAAACAAAACAAGAACAAAATATTATAACACAGATATATATACATACATTCATTAAAAACCAAACATAAACGTTCAAAGTAAAACTAAAAATAACATCCGACGTAAACATAATTAAAACACAACCAAAAACCACATAAAAACACGATTGTCTAAAAAGAGAACAAAGTATCAGAAATGTCAAGATAAAACAGGGTTCAAAAGAAGTCAAACATCTTGGTGCTTATGCACCAGTCTCGGGCTAATCAACGGGTCCTGGGGCTAGCTCTTCTCCTCTGCTGCAGTGCCAGAAGTACCCTCTCCAAGTGGGGTGTGCTATTCTTGGTCTCTTTGAATAACTATAAATAAAAGCAACTCCTGTACCACCTTCTCAGGTATGGGATCCTGCTCTTGTCTCATCTTCTTTGGGGCTGGCTCTGGGTCAATATGCTCAAGGGGCCTCCTCCTCCGGGTGTCTGGGCGGTCGAGGAGCCAATCAAAAGCCTCGTCACCTCCCTGTGCTACCTCTGGGGCTGGAATGAGGATTGCTAATAGCAACAATAAATCGGCATTGAACCTGGCCAACTCATTAGTCACCGCACTTGTGTCTGCAGACCTTGAACCCTCGAGCCTCTCTGGACTCTAGCCTCGAATGCATTGACCATGCATCAGCCCATTGGACTCCATCATTAACTAACTCATAGGAAAATGCCTTTATCCCCTCCTCGATGTCCCGAACAGTCTGATCAATCAACCGCCTGACTCGTGCTGACAGCTCACAAAGCCTCCCCTCTGCTACAGTAACCCTACGTAATAAAGCCTGAAATACAACAACAGAGAAAAGAAGGTCAACCTGTAAATGAGGAGCTGGTGGTGCTGGAGTGTTGGGTGAAGGTGTCGACTCGATCTTAGCTATAGGTGTGGGCTTGGTAGTGGCCGGAGTAGTCCCTATAGAAGCGGGAGAAGTTGGGACCTGAGGATCTACGGGGAAAAGCTCTAGGATAGGAGGAGCTGGGCATGGTAAGGCCACTAGGTTCTCGCCAGCCATTATTAGGCTGGGATCTATAGTACGTGTAGCCTCCATGTGAGGGTCCCGGTAGGGGTCGATGGGAACACCTGCTGCAGCATATAATCAATGAATAAGAACTGGAAACAATAGTAAAGTATTTATCTGAGTTGTAGCCTCATGGATTGGCTATGATATAATCCAGGCCTAGTCAATAGAATAACCAACTAGGATGTTGGCCAATAATACAACCCTCTGAAAGGTGATCACATTATCCGTGAAAGTTGGCCTAATATGCCAGAGGATAAGGGACCACTAAAACTTGGCCCAGAATGACAGGTGTGCCTTCAAAATCGAGTCCACATGGTTTGTGATCCATGTAGGCTCCACACCCTAATCACAGATCTAACTCACAATCCACCGTAACAACTCCGTCCTGACCCCAACATCCTTCCTAGTGACCGCCCTTCTTATGTTATTGATCCGATTATCATACTTAGCAGTTGACTGGGGTACTCTATAGGTGGACCCAAACTGTACTTGGCGGATTATCTCCTCTGAGATGTTAACCTTCCATCCCCTAACTATCACCACTCGCAGCCTCGGCTGCTCGATTGGCTTCTTGTTCTTTGGCATCCCCTGACGGAGAGTATCTAGATAAGCCGTATAGAACTCTTGGATTATGTAAGGAGCATATTTTCCTAGCTGCTGCATAGTCCAATAGAGTCCATACTCATGGAATCCCGCATCCAAGTCAGGTACTCTGTCTAACCCTGCTATGCTCAATCTGGACTCCTCGTGATATTACTGGACTAGCATGCCATACCTTTATCTTCTAGCCCATGGTCATAGATCTCTTTTATGCCCGCAATGCATCCTCTGGGGTTGACCTGGGGCTGAGACTGTGCCTCCTCCTGCTCGGGTTGAGAAGTGCTCTCGAACTCTGAGTCGGAGCTAGAATGTGTAGGAGTCATCTGATGTGAACTACTCCCCAAGTCATTCTTCTCCACTTCTTGTACCTCCTCTACAGACTGGGAGGAACTAGTAACTTCCATAGGCTCCCAAGTTGTATGGGCTCGGGTTTGAGGAACATTGGCCAAAGGGTCAATCCTGACCCTATGGACTTCAACTGAACCCTCGAACCTCTCAGTCTCGGAAGACTCATCCAATAGTCTCTGCCTGAACGTTTGGATAGGCCTCTTGTCTTTGGGTGGCATGATATCTGCAACACAACCAACAATCCATATGAACATTAAGACAATTTACTTACTTAACATAAAACAAAGAACAAAACTAAATAAAGGAAAAAAGAAGAAATGATGCAACTGCAGATATGCCGGTACGAGTTCAGTTACGACTCGTAGGTTGAACTACTAGTCGTATGCTGGCATCATAGAACCAGTTGTGCCTTTAGCAATGCTTTCTGATCATAGATATGAGACACAATTATGACTCGTAGGATGGCCTACGAGTTGTAGCCAATGTCTCATACCTAGTTCCAGAAATATTTTCAAAACTCATCTAAGTTTACAAGACCCTCACTACGAGTCGTACCAGGTACTACGAGTTGTATGTGAGTCTCGTATGAGGAATGTGAAGGAATTACAAGTGACTGACACTTTCTTCGAGGGACCACTATGACTCGTATATGAACTTACGAGTCGTAAGAGTGCCTTGTAACTGAGCACAGAACTACCTACAATGCCTACTCATTTCTCACTCAAGGCACAAATTCATCAACAAATCTCAACACATTTAAAAAAAGGGGAGAAAAGCAAGACTTGACGACATATATTCAATTCCAAATTAACATTGGCAAATCAAAACGACCATTAACCCTAGGAGTTGAGATCAATTTTACAATTTTTCAAGCATACCAAGCACAGAACACATTCCAAACCAAACTTGGCAATCATATCATATTCCAAAGGAGTGTAATCATTATTCACAATGATTCAATCAGAACTCATATATTCAAACACAAGAAATCACACCCATACTATCTAAATTTCAACTCTGATAACCATTCCAACACTATGTGAGCAACAATAATGTGACTCAAACAAAAAATTTACAAACTCTCAACAAGGCTCAATTCACAACTCAATCATTTTGAAAGCCAACAAACCCTAGATTACAAGCTTAGCTCAACAAGGCAATGCATGGCATATTCAATCATGATCAAACTAAACCTATACTCATGTAGGGAACAAGCGTATCAATAGTAATCTAAAAATGAAATAAAAAAGCTTACCAATTGAATTGAAAAATGAACCAAAAGAAGTAGAGATGTTTTTCGCATAAAAAACCTTGGATTGGCACCCTTTTCTGGAATCTTTACCGGAAAATGACGTGGGCAACCAGGATTTCGGTCGGCGATGGATTTATGGGATGTGTTTATGGTTAGAAAATAGGGAAATTGGGTCAAAAATTATTTTGACCCCCTTTTTATAACAAACTGGGTTAGGTTTTTAAAATGCCTAAGATCGGGGCTAAGAGACCTCGACGACGACTCGTAGGTCATCTTACAACTCATAGGTCCCGATCTCGTACCTGACCCACTCTTAGAAAAAATTCAGAAATCATACCTAGGCACTAGAATCCCTTTTACGACTCGTAAGACATTCTATGAATCATAAGGTTGGCTTGTAGTGTATGTGCCAACTTCAAATGCTTACTGTTTCCCCCTAGGAGGCATGACTACGAGTCATAGTGAATACTATGACTCGTAGGCCTATATGCAGGACCTGTTCCAAGTCCAATTTGTTCTAGATCTTCAGTTCTTCCTCTTTTACCTACAAACCAACTCTCAAAGCACATAAATCCTCAAAATTATTTCAATTTCATCATTGTCTTTAATTTAAAACAAACCACTACTACTACTCTAAGTCTCAAACAATCAAATAATTAGCAAACTGTTTGGGTTGCCTCCCAAGAAGCTTCTTGTTTAATGTCGTGGCCTGATTTTGTCATCTTTCTTTGTCAACTATCATTGAGTGTCCACACCTCACTCTTGCATTCATTTGGGAGTTTCATGGATTGGCAAATATCGAACACAACTTTTGCATAATTAACAGTGAATCACAGCTGACCTTAGTCCATATCCACTAGTACACTACCAGTGGCCAGAAAAGGTTTCCCCAAGATGATGGGCACCTCAAAATCAACTTCGCAGTCGAGGATTAGAAAATCTACCAAAAATATGAACTCATCGACTTTAACAAGCACATCCGAAAAGATTCCCTCCGGCTTTTTAATGGTTCGTTCTGCTATAAGAAACCTCATTTGTATTAAGGTAAGAGCACCAAGGCTGAACATTTTGAACACTACAAGAGGCATTAAATTGATGTTTGCTCCTAAGTCGCATAATGCTTGTGCAAATTCAACATCGCCAATAGTGCAAGGCATGGTGAATGCCCTAGGGTATTCCCACTTTTGAGCAAGACGTTTAGTCATAATCGCACTACATTATTGGAGACCTTATAAATTCCTGGCTTAAAGTTCATTTCTTGGTGACTAAATCCTCGATCTATTTAGCATATCTGGGCATTTTCTCCAATGCTTCTAGGAGAGGGATATTAATGGAGAGTTGCTTCAACATTGAGAGGAAGTGTTTGAATTTACCCTCCTCTTCCTTCTTTTTGAGCCTTTGAATAAACAGAGGAAGAGGTTTTAGGATGGACTTCACTTTTACATACTCCCTTATCTCTTCTTGTTACATCCCAACACCCTTCGGAATGTCTCCCTTAACCTCAGTTTCACCATCAAGAACCTTCTCGATGACTTCATCCACCATAATCGGCATAGAGGGATCTATTGTGCTCTTGCCACTCCTCGTCATCACTATGATGCAATGCCCTTCATTTTTTGGATTCTGAACTGTATTGCTTGGTAGGGTTCCCTTTTGGTGTTGGTTCAATTGTGAAGACACTTACCCAAACTGTTGTTCAAGGTTCTTGATTGCCACTGAATGAGACTCTATCTTTTGATTGATACTAGAGATATCTTCTTTCATTCCATTTAGGGTCTCATCTTGATGGTATGCTCGCTTCAATAACTTTTCAAAGATGTCTTCGATCCAAGAATTGATTGATTCGACATCACGATTGTGTAGTGGCATATAAGGACCTCTTCTTAGCCTTCTCTTCTCCCCCATTCTGTATCTAGCACTCTTTCTCTCTCTCATAATATGCATCCCTATTATCTCTGTACATCCCATCGTTGTCGAAGTTCTGACCTTGATTCCCGAAACCTTGCCTACAATAATCTGAATTGGACCCTTGAGGGTTGTTCCGGAAACTAGCAGCTTGGTTGCTTACATAACAGGCATCCTCATCAAAGAGTTGATCATAATATATAGGAGTAATTGGAGGTTGGTGAGTTCCTTCACGCTAGCTTGGTTTTGCTTCAAAACCAAATCCATGCTTGTACGGAGTTGAGCAAGTTGCTCCATAATCTCTTCATTCACTTTTGCTTGCCCATTATTTTTTGTAACCACACAATCTTTATTGTACCCCTCTCACTTTTGCCCCATGCTATGTTGGTCTTCACCACTTGCTCCATTCTTTCTGCCACTAACTCAAATGGTTAATCAAGAAAAACACCTCCCATGATCGTGTTGGCACATGCTTTGTTATTATCATCAAGTGCTCTGTCAAAGATCTCGACCAAAGCATCATCAACAATTTTATGATTAGGGACCATTCTCAAGCATTTGGTGAATTTCTCCCATGTGGTAGTAAAAGAGTCTCCAGGCATTTGCTCAAAGATATTTATTTGGTCCTTAAGCTTCAGTTTCTTCGTCCTTGGGAAATATCTTTCTAGGAACACCCTCTGCAACTCAGCCCAACTCATGATGGTACCCGAGGGATTTCAGAAAACCATATTCTTGCATTGCCAGTCAGTGGCAATGGGAACACTCTCAATCCAACAGCATCAATAGAAATATTTTATATCCCCATGACACTTTTGCACACAAAGATGACATTTTGGAGATGATGGTAGGGATCCTCTGATGGTAGCCCTATGAATAAGCCACAGTTTTGGAGCATCTAGAGCAATCCACTTGAGACTGCAAACTTAGCATCTGCCGGTAGAGGGGGCAATACTATAGAGCTGGTAACATCCATCGCCATAGGGCTTAGTCGGTATTGATTCCAGCCGTAAGCATTTGCATCGAAGTCCTCCTCTACCTCAATGTCCTCATTCACTCGAGCCATCCTTTTTGGTAGTTGATGGATCTCAAACAACAAAAACAAAACAAAAGTAAAGTACAAGAGACTCTAGAAATTAACACTAGAAATAAATAATAGTGAAATCAAATCAAACCTAGCCGTATTCCCCGGCAACAACGCCATAATTTTTTGATGATGGTCACGCTCTAATAAGAAAGCAATCGCTATAAGTAATTAACCTAACCGAGGTTAAGGTTGAATCCACAGGGAATACAGGGTTGACTATAGGATTTCACTACTAATCATTCGTAGTATCTATAACAACAATCTCTAGGGGGGGGGGTTTGTTGTAATTCAAAGAAGAACTTGAAATAAATGCTAACTACATTACGGGAAAATGCTCAATTTTGGGAACAACTTGGGAATTGTGTTCCCCATGGTTCGTTGACTCAGTTACCCTAGATAGTATAACTATGATTAGTGAATTGCATGTAGGATGGTAATTTAGGTTCTTCCAGCCCTCTTTTGAAGGTAAAGGTCGAATTTCACCATGGCGGTTGGTCGGCTACCATGGCGTGCCAACTAGCTGTTACCTATTGTCCCAGTCAACCTCCCCTTCGTCAGGTTTGATTGATTAGATGATAAAACACCAGCCGAATCCTTTCAACTACTTCCCTTTTCCTATTCATCACTAACTTAGTCGGGATGATGATAGTAGGCAGGGTTTGTGTTGGCCACCACCAAACAACATTAATCATGAAGGGAAATAAACAATACATGCAGAACCCTAATCATAAATATGCACAAAACCTAGGTCATTTCAAGTCAACTACCAATAATTCCTACAACCCCAAGTTGTGGGTGCTTATCTACTCATGGCTAAAGCAAAACACACAAAAATGCAAATAAAATACATAGTTGAGAGTTTCACCAATAACAATGAAGGAGATAGGCACCACAGGTTGCAAACCCACAAGCTTGATTGATCAACAATGAGTACAAGGCAAGATTTGCAATTCCCAAAATGAGTTTTGCCAAAGAGAAAACTAATCTACTCTAAAACCTAAGAAAAGCATAAAAATTGTACTTAGAGATGTCTACTGTTCGAACTCCTCAAAATAACCTTAATTAAACTATTTATAGTGTGTATAAAAAACCCTAAAATTTATGCAAAAAAGATGGCTGGCATTTGATAAATTTTGCAGTTACGACTCGTAGGATGGCTTATGAGTTGTGGTCGGGGTCTCGTATCAGGATCTTGGCATCTTGGACTGAACTGGTTCGACCCATAGGTACGAGTCGTTGTTTGGACTCTGAATCGTATATTGATCTCATAGTCTTGGTCTTCTATTTTTGGTCCAACATTTTGGCTCTCTGATTCTCGCTATGAGTCCACCTGTACGAGTTATAGAGTGTCTTATAACCCATGGGATGGGCTCTTAGGAATGACTTTCACTTGGCAAATTTTGATTTTTTGGTCTCGAATTCCTTCTATGACACAACCTACGACTCGTAGTGTGAGCTACGACTCGTAGGTAGGCTCGTATGGCCTATGCTTCAGCAAAATCTGTAACTTTTCATCAAAATCACGCTAACCTAACTTTTCTAAAAGATTAATACAAAAACACATCAAAACATAAAAAGTTGCTTTAAGAACTTACAAAAATTCTTCGTTTCCGGCACCAAATATGCTGTAGTTTAACATACTCTTGCCTACATGATATCACCATGTTGGGATCAAAGCGAAAGTTCATCATCCTTCTCCTCCACATAGCTAGTTCGGTACTACTCAAGCTAGTTGGTGAGTCCTCAACTTTGGGTACCTTAGCATATGTTTCTATTTTTATGTATTAAACACTCTTCTTTACTTTCTATTTCGACTATGAGGGTGAGCCCAATTTCTTTGTCTTGGCCCTCGCTCTTATCCATGTAATATAGGTGTTATGCGATATGCTATGTATATTTGATATGAGCCTGGACTCGTTCTCCCTTGATTATGATGTTGTGCAAGCTTTCCCCTTAGTCCCATTGACCCTATTTCTATTATTTTATGTCATTTAAATTCTTCTGCGTCCAATGATATGTAATGATAAGTTAAGAGACTTATTTGGGGACCCTTCGGGCTCCCCATTCTCGGTGTCACATCTAGGCCATATTTTGGGTCGTGAAAGTTAGTACATAGTTTGAGGAAAGGAGTATGGACCATTGAAGTTAGTCCACACCGACATCCAATCTATCGATGCTAAGTTTAATCCCATTGCATACTTGTAATAGTCATAACTTGTATAACTTATAAGAATCGTGGAAACAAGACATGAGTAGCTCTTAAATATGTTTGACCTCTAATGGTGAGTCTAACTTGAAACATAAGAGTATAACATAAATATATGAAGCCTTGCTTTAACATGAATGACTTACAAGAGATAAAATCTTGAAAATAGAACATAACTTGATACTTGCATAATCATAGATAATTTCATGAATTCATATCATACTTGATAGCTGATATTCATCATGAAGTCATTTTACTTATAAAACATGTAAACAACCTGAGAATTCTTGACTTGACATTTTACCGAACACTTAGTGGGTACATATGAGTAAACATTCAAATCATTCAAAATGTTAGAGTATACATCTTGAATAGTGAAATCAATACATCTTAAAGTCATGTAAATCATCCCACCAACATCATGGTAAAATCCCATCATGGGTAACTTGTAAATCATATCAAAACTTCAAAATAGTTCATAGATTTCATAGCTTGAATCATGTATAGTCTCAATAGACAAAGATTTATTCATAGTATAAGCTCAAAATAGATATTCACGCATAATGTCATGACCAAAGACTAGGGCTTAGACGTGACACAGTGCAAGGGGTAACTGAAGGGGACGCCAAGCAGTGAACATCATTACACATCCTTGGTCGCACAAGCAATACAACAAGCATCAAGAGATAAAAGTAGGGAAAACGGGACTAAAGGGAAACATTTCCATATCATCATAATCAAGAGATAAGAGTCAAGCGTATATCATAGATACATAACATGTCCAACAACACATCTAATACATAGATAAGAGCGGGGGCCAATACAAAGTAATAGGGCTCATGCTTATAGTTAGAATAGACAATAAAGAAGAATATATCAATACATAATAGGAGTAACATAGACTAAGGTCCCCGATATGGAGGACTCACCAACTACCTTGAATAACACCACACTAGCTAAGAGGAGGAGGATGGTGATCAACTTGGGCACCAGTTCCTGCATGGTGACATCATGTAGGCATAGAGTATACATTAGTACATTTGAATGTACTAAGTATGTGAGATACAATGAAAATACGAATTAAGCATCATAATCAAAATGCATATCAATAGGCAACAACCATACTACAACAATATGACATGAATGATCAATGCATAAGTAAAACATGCTTAAGAAACTCATGTTCATATAGAATGTCATATGTGTAGAAGAGACTAAGCTAGAGTATAACTCTTTGGTAGGTTAGTGATGATGCCGCCCCATCACTTAGGTGGATGAGTACGAACCCCCATCTAGGTTGGTGATAGTGCCACACCATCACCAAGGTGGAGAAGCACAAACCCTTCCCTAGGTTGATGAGTACAAAACCCCATATATGTTAGTGATGATGCTGCCCTATCACTAGGTGGAGAAGTAAAAATCCTTTCCTAGGTTGATGAGTACAAACCCCCATCTAGGTTATCAGGGTTCTTAGTCCCCTCGGATTGGGCATGGTCTAATGCAACACTTTATATAGAAATTATCATACACATAAGCTCATTTCATCATTATATAATCAATCATATCATATCTCATGTTTTGGACATTCAAATTCTCAAGAAACCACATTTGAAAATTTTATCAAACACGTCGAAGGTGTGTAATGCTCGTATAAAATCATGGAACATAGAGATGAAATCATGCAAGAAAATCCATTGTAAAACTATAAATCAACACCTTGAAACACTCTCAAGCAATATACATCAAAATCCCTTCTTAAATCTTATAATAGATCAAAGATTGATAGCTCAAAACATGGTAAAACAGTCATAATTGTACATAGCTTCAACATTGTATTTAGTGAATTTCATAATAATCATGATCCATTTGTAAATAAACTTTAAATCATGCAATTTAAGTAAAAGGAGGCTTGGGTATCATGGATGAAGGAAACCTATGAAAGAAATCCACATACCTTAGCTTAGATATGAACTTGGTGAAGATTAAAGATGGAGACTTGAAGCTTGAAGAAGAACCCTGAAGGAGAATCTTAGCTTGAGATGAGGGTTTGGGACTTGAATTTGGGGAGTGAAAATATGACTAAGTGTTTGAGTGGGTATTGGGAAATATTTTGGATAATATGAGTGTGAAATGGAATACTCCACACCTTACATGTACTAGTCCTATGCACATGAAACATTATATGTCTTGGTCAAATAAGAGCCTATTTTTTTTAAAAGTGCTTGAATCTCAAATTAGAGAACTATATGTACGTCTAACATTTAAGATGAGTGAGTGTATACAAGTTTTAAGCAAATTAGTGAGGTAGGGGCTTTAAATGAAGTGAGATAATTAAGGTGCTTTTAGGACTTATAAATCTAGCAAGTAAGTCACCTACTTGCTTATCTTAAACTTGCTAGCTAGACGGAGATGAGACCAGACACCGAATTTGTCCATGTCCGATTATGAATAAATTTCGTGTTAAGGGTGTAACTTTATCTCATGTTTTAGAATCATAAATGGACTATATTATTAGCCCAAGAAGAACATAAAAAGATCCCAAAGACATCACAATCCATTTGATAAATTAGGCCCAAACTAACTAAAGAGAAAGGAGAAAAATGGGCGGCGAAAGCCCATTAATTTGGAGCCCCTTAAGTCCCAAGTGAAAGAGGAAATGGTACATTACTCAAATGATAAAATAAGGCTTACATTGTAAAATAAATTCAGCCAATGAAATCTTTTAAAGGGCTTACAAGCAGCTCCTTCCAGTCATTTAACTTAGACAAAAAAATCAGCTTTCCAAAGCTTTCTCTCTACACCTTCTTAACCTTGCAAAGCAGCCACAAGGAGAATTTGAGGGTTATTGGAAAAGTCCTACACCTTGAGGGTAAAGGTAAGTAAGAATACTTATGTTTTAAGTATTGTTTTCTCATGAAAAACAAGAGGCTAAGCTGATTATACATTTGATGAAATTGTTGAACAACATGTGTTCCAAAGGTTATTGTACATTTTTCTTATTTATTTGGAAGCTTTTCTCTTTTTGGTTGGATTGATTATGAAATGAAGGATACTGTTATTAATGAGCCTTGGTTCTATAATGATATATAAAGGCCACTGCACCATTTTTACAGTCCATAAAAGTGAGTTCTTGTATGATATCGTAATTGTGTTCTAAGTACGAACTTGAGAGCTGGTAGTTGGAAATTGTTGTTCCGTGACCTCCATCTACTTTGGAACTATTTTGTACTATTTTAAATCTTTTTTATGTATAAATATGTTATATAATGTTTGGTTGAAGTCAAAATAGATTTGGGATTATTGACTTCGAAGTGTAGTGAGACGACGTAATGTTATGCCGCCTACTTATGTGTTGTGTATAATTGTTATATGTTGTGCTTTGTGAGCTTTTGTGAGATTTTTATGGAACAAAACCAGGCTGCACATGATATGAATATGAGAATGTGTATTAGAAAATACGATTAGAGGCGGAAAGATTGAAAGAATATGCGCGGGTTGATAATTACACGCTTACTGCTCGTGTATTGTGTTTTTTATGAGATTAGGCTACCAAGATGTATTTATTGGCTGATAATGTTAGTTTTTTCACCTACTATTCTCTAGAAAAATATTTGGAGAAAAGAAAGGTTATCTCGAGGTAATAGCGAGGTCATACAACGAGGCATGTAAGGCTACTTGATTTCATATTATTTGACATGAAACATATATCCCTCCTTGGCACATAAAGACACTTACCAACTCCGACACAACTATTAACCGTTTCTCCACTCTTTCACATGTTCATATGCTCCCATACATAGTCACCTCCAAATCTGCATACATACATGGATACCAAGTTACATGGGTTCTTGAAGCTAAATAAAGTTCACCAGTTGTTTCATCTCATACGCATTTCATTATTTGTGTAAAGTACTCTTTTCATCGTCATATTGTCTGGTATGATTACTTATATGTCACATATTACATCTACAGTCCTACAGCTCCAATATTATGATCATGAAAAGAATCATCTCAAAGGTAATTGAAAGGTAAAGGATATTGCTTATTGATGGGTGGTAACCCGAGGGGTGGAAGAATCAACTAGCCAGGGTCAATCTTATCATGGGGGGTAGCCCAAGGGGTAAAAGGAAAAGCCTTGCCATGGCCGATCCCGATATAGATTTACCACTTATCAACTGGTCATTTGTATTACATATTGTACACAGATTATACAGTAAAGGTAAAGTAATAAAAAGAACATAGGTACATGATCCCACAGTATAACTAAAGGTTGTCTCTTATCCTACACCAGTGCATAGTTTTATTTCCTGCTTTCATATAACTAAAGGTGGTCTCTTATGCCTTGTCATATGCATTTCCTTTTGGCTTGTTATTACTATTTACTTTCTTAAAAGCATGTTGAATATTGAAATTCCCTATGATATGTATAGAAAGCTCATGGATACAGGTTGGTTCTCCCGAGCCTTATCGACAATGGGTGCCAGTCCGCCTTAAGGGGACTTTGGGGCGTGACATGAAATTTGGCTAAGTATAGGTAAAAATACGTTTCGTAATACTTAATCCCAAGACTTAGAAGTCTAGGACCGAGCTAAAAGAATAGACCACTTTTTACATAGTGGCGCGTCACGGAAGCACGCAGATTTGCCACTGGAAATTACATTCTTGGAATTTCATATTGCCAATCTTTCGCTCTTAAATGGGGTCATACTATTTTCACCTAATTTTGGCCCCTTGAACAAGAATATGAAGTCAGATTTTTTAAAATAGCGAACGGATTTTGAGATATATGAAATTTAAAATTCGGGGCATTCCAAGGCACGTTTTTGGACACTTTTTGGGGTCATTTCAATATCTCCCCCATGGGAATATTCGTCCCTGAATTTAAAAGAGACATACAAGACAAGAAAGATCATAACAAATCAGCCCCAACAAGAATGCAACATCACATTTAAAATACCATTTTCAAAATCTCAACATAAGTGTGAAATCATCATAAATTTGCCAACTTAAACATGAATGCATATGAATGACATAGAGGCTGAAACATAAGACTCGAAATAACATAGGGGACTTAGAGTTAGTACCTTAGGCTTGAATAGAGTGGAAAAGATAAAGGGTACCGCTTTTGTATATCCACTTTGGCCTCCCAAGTAGCACTTTCATTTTGTTGGTTCCTCCAAAGAACCTTAATGGATACTACCTCCTTGTTCCTCAATCTCTTCACTCTCCTCTCAAAAATTTGAACCGGAACCTCCTCATAATTCAAGTTATCCTCAACAACACCCACAACATCAAGAGGTAAAATAGCATTAGGATCACTAACACATGTTCTCAACATAGAGACATGGAACACTGGATGAACCAAATTCATTTCATTAGGCAACTTCAATTTATAAGCTACCTTGCCAATCCTCGTCAAGACCTCATAAGGACCAATATATCTTGGACTAAACTTTAGCATTTTACCAAAATAGACAACTCTTTTCATTGGAGAAACTTTCAAATAAACCTAATTACCCACTTTGAATTCAAGATACCTTCTTCTCACATCGGCATAAGATATTTGATGACTTTGGCCTATTCTTAACCTTTCCTTAATCATCCTAACCTTCTCAAGAGCCTGAATAACCAAATCCTATCCCAATAAAGCCACCTCTCCAACCTCAAACCAACCAAGTGATGATCTATAACGTCTTTCATAAAGAGCCTCAAAAGGAGTCATACCGATACTAGAGTGATAGCTATTGTAGTAGGCAAACCCAATCAAAGGAAGAAGGTCATCCCAACTACCCCCCTCAAATCCAATACACATGCCTTAAGCAAATCTTTAAGGGTTTTAATTGTCCTTGCAGCTTGGTCATCCATTTGAGGGTGGAAGGCCGTACTAAGATGAACTTTTATACCAAGACCCCTTTAGAAAGACCTCCAAAAATGTGAAGTGAATTGTGAACCATGATACATTATGATAGACAAAGGATCCCCATGCAAACTCACTATCTCATGGATGTATGATGCACTGCCAAATACAACACATTTGATGCCCAAAAACAAGGGATTTTATGAGTTCTTAATGTGACCTTTTATGGTTTTTATGTGTTTTGTATTGTTCTTCCCGAAAAGTTAGGTTGGCATGATTTTGAAGAAAAGTTTCAGAATTTACTAAAGCATAGGACATACGATCTCAACAGCGAGTTGTAGGCCAAGATACGAGTCGTAATGTTTGTCATATCAAGAAACAGAGACCAAAATTCAGAAATTTGCTAAGTGGAGGTCACCCCTATGAGGTCATCCTACGAGGTGTAAGTCTCACCATGACTCACACAGGTGGACTCATAACAGGAATAAGAGGGCGAAAATGTTGGATCAAAAACGGAAGGCCAAGACTATGAGACGAACATACAAGTTATAGCTCAAGTAATGACTCGTACCTATGGGTCATATGCATTTAGGCAAAGATGCCAATAGCCTGATACGATACCAAGACTACGACTAGTAGGTCACCCTACAAGCCGTACCTGCAAGTCGTACCAGTTGTCAGCTGTCTTTTCAGTGTTACTTTTAGGGTTTATTTTTATACACTATAAATACATTAAGTATGGTTTTTATTTAAAAATTCCAGACTTTTAGAAGATAGAACTTGCCTTTGAATATTCTCTAAAGAATATTTTAGGTTCTTAGATTAGTTTATTATTCTCTCTTGAAAAACCCATTTTGGGGATTGCAAATCTTGCTTTGTACTCGTTGTCGATCAATCAAGCTTTTGGGTTTACAACTTGTGGTGTTTACAATCTTCATTGTTTTTGGTAAAACTCTCAACTATGTCATTTATTTGCTTTTTTGCTTGTTTTGCTTTAGCCAAGAGTAGCTAAGCACCCACAACTTGGGGTTGTGGGAATCATGAGTAGTTGATTTGAAATAACCTAGGTTTATTGCATTTCGACGATTGGGGTTTGCATGTAATGTCTATTTCCCTTCATTATAATTGTCATTTACTGGTGGCCAACACCAAGCCCCACCTACTATCAATAGCCTGACCAAGGTGGTGACGAATAGAAAAGGAGAAGCATATGACAAGATTCGATTGATATGTTGTCATCTAATCAACCAAACTTGACCAAAGGGAGATTGACTGGGACAATTGGTAATGGTTAGTTGGCATGCCATGGTGGCTGATCAAGTGCCATGGTGAAATTCGACCTTCACATTCATAAGAGGCCTAGAAGAACCTAAGTTACCATCCTATATGTGAATTTACAATTGCAGTTATGTTACCTAGGGTAATTGATTCAATGAACTTTGGTGAACACAATTCCCAACTAGTCCCTAAAATTGAGTGTTTCCTCGCGTCTAAGTTTAGTGTTAATTTCACTTTGTTTTTGAATCACGCTCCCCCCCATTTAGAGATTTTAGTTATTTATGCTTGAAATGATTAGTAGTGGATTCTTGTAGCAAAGCCTCGTATTCCCTGTGGATTCGAACCTAACCTTCGGTTAAGTTAATGGTGACAGTGACTGCTTTCTTATTGGAGAGTGAACATTATCAACATACAACCTTGCATACTCTTCAACCCTATATGTGGTCTTAACCAGTAGTAAGTTAGCTGATTTCATCACCCTATCAACCACCACCCAAATGGAATCAAAATCTTTTCCAGTCTTGGGCAACCCAACCACAAAATCCATATTAATCACCTCCCACTTCCAAGTGGGAATCTCTATGTCTTGGGTTAGGTCACTCGACCTTTGATGTTCGGGTTTGACTTGTTGACAACTATGGCAACCGAAAATGAACTTGGCAATGTCCCTCTTCATGCCTCCCCACAAAGACACATCTCTCATGTCTCTATACATTTTGGTGGAAATGAGTTGGATAGAATAAGAAGAATTATGAGCCTCATCAAGACTCTTCTCCCTCAAACCATCAGCACAAGGCACATACAACCTACCTTGCTACATAAGGCCACTATCACCCCCTTGGGAGAAAACCTCTACTTTGCCCTCTTTCACCAAGGTCTTCAATTCAAGCAAGGAAGAGTCAGGATCTTCTTTTGCTATCACCTCATCAACCAAAGAAGATAGACCAATCAATAACCACAACACCATCATCACTGAACTCTTCCAACCTTAACCATAATCTAGCCAATCTATGCACCTCCCTAGCCATTTCCCTATCACCAACATTGACATGAGCTAGGCTACCCATGGACACCCAACTCAAAGCATCTGCTACCATATTTGCCTTACACGGATGATAATGCACACTCATGTCGTAATCTTTGAGAAGTTCCAGCCACCTTCTTTGTCTTAAGTTGAGATCTTTTTGGGTAAAGACGTATTGGAGGCTCTTATGATTGGCGAAGACATAAACATGCACCCCATACAAATAATGACGCTAAATCTTTAATGCAAACACCACGGCGGCCAATTTAAGATCATGGGTAGGGTAATTCCTCTCATGCACTTTGAGTTTCCTAGAAGCATAGGCCATGAACTTATCATTTTGCATTAGCACACAACCTAAACCAACTATAGATGTATCACAATACATAACAAAATCCTCAAGCCCATCCGGTAGTGACAATATAGGAGTGGACACAAGCTTGTCCTTTAATGTTTGGAAGCTCCTCTCATATTCATCGGTCCACACAAACTTAACCTTCTTTTGGGTCAATTTTGTCATAGGGAAAGCAATGGAGGAGAACAAATTCACAAATCTTCTATAGTAACTCGCAAGGCCCAAGAAGCTCCTAATATCCGATGGGGTCAATGGTCTAGGCTA
Organism: Solanum ossicruentum; assembly: GCA_025774065.1. Lineage (NCBI taxonomy): Eukaryota > Viridiplantae > Streptophyta > Magnoliopsida > Solanales > Solanaceae > Solanum > Solanum ossicruentum. Next base: position 37,373 of record JAOTQR010076779.1, read on the forward strand.
ATTTCTAATAACATTGGTTTTCTTAGGATCCACTGTTACACCATCCCCTAACACCACATGACCCAAGAATGCAACCTCCTTCAACCAAAACTCACACTTGTCATATTTGGCATACAATTTCTCCTCCCTCAATCTTTGCAACACAACCCTCAAATGACTCATATGCTCCTCTATACCATGTGAGTAGAGTAAAATATCATCAATGAAGACCACAACAAAGGAATCAAGGTAAGGATTGAAGACCCTATTCATTAGGTCTATGAAGATGGCTGATGCATTAGTCAACCCAAAAGATATCACCACAAACTCATAATGCCCATATCTTGTCCGGAAGGGTGTCTTGGGAATATCACACTCCTTCACTCTCACTTGGTGATACCCAGATCAACGGTCAACCTTAGAGAAAAAGCTATCCCCTTGTAAAACAAGACATCAATTTTTAGAAGAAAATATCTATTCTTTAGAGTAACCCTATTGAGTTGCCGGTAGTCAGTGCAAATTCTAAGTGACCCATCCTTCTTTTTCACAAACAACACTAGAGCACCCCAAGGTGATTGACTAGGTCTAATAAATCCCTTCTCCAACAAATCTTTCAATTTCTCCTTTAACTCCTTCAACTCTATCGGGGCTATACGGTAAGGGGGAATAGAGATAGGTTGAGTATCAAAAAGGAGGTCTGTGCCAAAATCTCTCTCCGTTTCGGGAGGGACACTGGGAAGGCCATTTGGGAAGACATCAAGAAACTCATTTACAATTTGAACTGACTCAATGGAAGGGACTTTGGACTCCACATCTTTAACCTTTATAAGATGGAGAAGACATCCCTTAGAGATCAACTTACAGGCTTTAATGCATGAAATGAATCTACCTTTGACCATTATATCTTGACTTTCCCACTCAAGGATGGGTTCATTAGAAAATTGAAACTTGACCCTATGGGTTTTACAATCAATAGAAGCATAGTAGGCATGCAAATGATCCATCAACAAAATGACATCAAAATCAACAATGTCTAATTCAACAAGATCACAAGACAACAACTTATGGAAAATGCAAATAGGGCAACTCCTATAAACATTCCTAGCAACTATAGAGGCATCAATAGGAGTAGACACTTCATATGACTCATGCAACAACTCGGGGACAAAATGGAAATTCTTAGCAACAAAAGGGGTAACAAAGGAAAGAGTGGCACCTGAATCAATCAAAGCATTTACATCAAAGTCAAAGATTTTTAACATACCAATAACAACATCGGGGACCTCACCAACCCCTTACTCCCATGTAGAGCATAAAATCAATTGTGCCTTGAGGCACCACCTTGAGGAACACCTCTCCCCAATGGGACCACATTAGCACCCCAGACTTTTCCACAGTATTTTGGACAATCTACTTTTTTGTTCCAAGCTTCCCATAACCAAATCATGCATTAGAATCTTTCAAACATGGGCCTTTATGACCCTTCCCACATGTAGGACACACATCAATAGGAGCCACAATACCAACACATTGAGGCCTATGGAGGTTATTGGCAAACCCCCTATTAGTAGCAACCCTTGGCCTTGATGGAACCAACCACCCTTTTGGAACTTACCCCTAAGACGGGCTCTCTTGGCCTCATGCCCCTTTCTCTTCCTCAATTTCTTCTCCTCTATTTGCTCGGCATAGGTTATCAACTGAGAAAAGTCCATGTCACTAATTAGCATGGCAGACCGACATTCTTCACTTACCTAGTCGGAGACCCTGTCACAAACTTTTTCATCCTAGATCTAGGATCGACTACTAAATGAGGAGCATACATGAAAGTTGATTAAACTTGAGGGCACACTCCCTCACACTCATAGCACCTTGTTTCAAGTTTACAAACTCCACCAACTGAGCTTCCCTAAACTCAAGAGGGAAAGACCGATTAAGGAAAGCAAATTTGAACTCCTCCCAAAGAACCACAATACCAACTCCCTTCTCATCCTTCCATTGATCATACCACATTTGAGCTATCCTTTTAAGTTAGTATAGCACCAACTCCACCTTTTCATTTGGCCCTACACCCATGATATTCAAGATTTTATAGACCTCATCAATGAACTCTTGTGGATCTTCATCTACCTTTGACCCATAAAAAACCAAAGCATTCATCCTCGCGAAGTCTCGTACCCTAGCTCACAGGGTAGTAGCATGAGGGGCTTGGGCCCCTTGATTGACTTGGTTCGCCACAACTTGGGCAAGCATAGTGAGAGCATCCCGAGGCTCACCATTGTTAGGTTGTTCCTCAGGAGTTTGGGCCCTTTATCCTCGAGTGTTTTGCATGACCTAGCATAGCAAAGAACATTCATTAGGGGGAAAACTTACCACAACTCTATAGCATGACTTAGAACATGAAGAAAGGAAAAAAAACATTTCCTAAAACATCTGATAGCCTCCTATTCATAGTCATGGCACGCTTCACAACCATGAATAGGACTCTAATCGATGCGGTTTATTGGACTCTGAGGATCTATCAACCTAGTGCTCTAATACCAAGCTTGAACGACCTAAGCCTTAGGCCTAGATGTTACAGGGCGAAAGGGGAACCCAAAGGGGGCCCCAAGTAAGCCTTTTAGAACATCATTACACATCATTGGTCGCGGAAGCAATATAACAAGCATCAAGAGATAAAAGTGGGGAAAACAGGACTAACTGGAAACACTTCCATATTATTATAATCAAGAGACGAGAGTCAAGCGTATATCACAGATACATAACATGTCCAACAACACCTCTAATATGTAGATAAGAACGGGGGCCAAGACGAAGTGACCGGGCTCACCTTCATAATCAAAAAAGAAAATAAAGAAAAATGTCTAAATACATAATAGGAGCAACATAGACTAAGATCTCCTAAGTGTAGGACTTACCAACTAGCTTGAATAGCACCGAACTAGCCACGTGGAGAAAGATGGTGATCAATATGGGCACCAGTTCCTACATGGTGACATCATATAGGCATAAAGTATGCATTAGTACACTAGAATGTACTAAGTATGTGGGATGCAATGCAAACAAGAAGTAAGCATTATAATAAAAATTCATATCAATAGGCAATAGGCATACTATAACAATATGAAATGAATGATCAAATGCGTAAGTAAAACATGCTTAAGAAACTCATGCTTATATAGAATATCATATGTCTAGAGAGACCAAACTAGATTTCCAAAGTACAACCCTTTGGTTGGTTAGTGATGATGCCACCCCATCACTAGGTGGAGAAGTACTAACCCTTCCCTAGGTTGATGAGTACAAACCCCATCTAGGTTATAAGGGTTCTTAGTGCCCCTGGATTGGGGATGGTCGAATGCAACACTTTATATAGAATTTAGCATATACATAAACTCTTTTCATCATCATATAATCAATATCATATATCATTCTTTGGAACTTCAACTCCTCAAGAAACCACATCCGGACATTTTATCAAACACTTAGAGAGTGTGTAATGCTAGTATAAAATCATGAAATATAGAGATGAAATCATGAAAGAAAATCCACTATAAAACAATCAATCAACACCCTAAAAGATCCTCAAGCAATGTACATCAAAACCCATTCTCAAATCTTACAATAGGTCAAAGATTTATAGCTCAAAACATGGCAAACAGTCACAAAAATATATAGCTTTAACATAATATGCAGTGAATTTCATAATAATCAAGACCCATTTGTAAATCAACTTTAAACCATGCAATTTGAGTAAAATGAGACTTAGGTATCATGGGTGAAAGGAACCCATGAAATAAACCCACATACCTTAGCTTAGAGATAAACTTGGTGAAAATTGGAGATGAAGACTTGAAGATTGAAGAAGAACCTTGAAGGAGAACCTTAGCTAGGGATGAGAGTTTGAGACTTGAGTTTGGGGAGTAATAATATTTTGGATGAGTATGAGAGTGAAATTTTTCTAACTGTAGGTAAAAACATGTTTGAGAACACTTAGGCCCAAGACTTAGAGGTCTCGGACCGAGCTAAAAGACAGACCACTTTTTACACCTCCGCGACGCGGATTTGCCATTAAAAATTGCATTCTTGGAATTTCATAATTGCTAATCTTTCGCTCTTAAATCGGGGTTAGACCCTTCTTCACCTAATTTGACCCCTTGAACAAGAATATGAAGTCGGATTTTCGAAATAGCAAATAGATTTTGAGATATATTCAATTTAAAATTTTGGCATTTTGAGGCACGTTTCGGGTACTTTTTGGGATCGTTTCACATAATTAACAGTATTTGATAAAATCCCATTATATTTCATGCTCATAATTCATAATAATAGATACCTATAAGAAATACAACCTGAAATCATGCAATTTTCGTAAAATAGGAAGGTTGGGCTCCAAGGGCGAAAGGACCCAATGGATGAAAGCCGCATACCTTAAACTTGAGTTTTCTTGATGTAAACTTGAAGGAGTCTTGAAGCTTGAATGATTTCTTGATGTATGGGATTAAGCTTGAGACATCTGAATTTGGACGAGAATTTTCATAAAATGATTGAGAGGTTTTAGAGAGGGTATTTGAGTGATATGGAGTTGAAAAATGGCTAAGTATAGGTGTTTTCACACATAAGTGGGGATGAGACCGTAACCCCAATGCCCTTAGGAAGAAATAGAAATTAAAGAAGTGCTAACACTTCTCCGCGACAGGTCCACGTCGAGGATCCAATGCCTATCCTCTCTATTTTCAAAAATTTTGCTAAAATCATTTTTCACTGAGGATCTTCTATAATTCAGGTTATACCTATTTCCCACTCAATTTTGCCCCGTGATCAAGAATATGAAAGTTGAATTTTTGATATCACATATGGATTTTGAGATATATGGAAATTCTGATTATGGACATTTTGAAGCACATTTTTGGGGCGTTTTGCTAAATTTTAATTACTCCCAAACATACAAATAAGAAAATACAAAGTTCAATAATCTCAACAATAATTTTGAAATTTACTTGCCTCAAAAAAATCAAGCAATTCCTCCAATACTTGAGCTTTTTCCTTCTGAATAGTATTCAAAATACCCCAATCTATGCAAATTATGATTCAAAATCAAATTTCAAGATTAACAACACCCAAATTATGAATTCAAGGAAAAATAGATCAAACTGGCTCAAAAATTTAAGTTTAAAAAAGGGGTTGAAATCTACAAATTTGTTCATCCTCAAGGTATTAGAAATCTATTAGTGAAGATCATTTCAAAAAACGAAGTTGAAACAAACTTAAAATCACCATTTTAGTAAAATTAGAGTTCTTCAATTAACTCACAAATTCTCCCATTCAAAATCACTAAATTGATGTTAAAAATAAGATATAATCAATGGATAATGAAGATTATGGGTCAGAATAGCTTACCAATGAAATCCACACCAAAAATCCACTTGAATCGTCATTTCTCCAGATAAAAAAAATTTCTACTGCAAAAAGGGGACAATTCTCAATTTTTTTAAACAAAACACTATTAAGTTATAAATTCTCTAGAAGTGCAAGTCCATTGCTTCGGAGTTCAAGCCAAGTAACTCTTCACTAATGTAGACTAAGCAACGTGAACACGATGAACAACTGCAAGGCTCTCCGCAATCATGGTTCACCTCACTCGAACATAGAAGTCCATGAACAATATCGTCATAAATGTAGAAGGCATGTTGTGAACGCGAAGTAGAAGGCACCAGTGATCAGATTAGACAACACTCAAATACAACAAATTTTTCGAATGGACTTCGAAATTCATTCAGAACCTCATACACACAAATCATATGTGTTACCCTACTAAATTCAAAATCCAGTCTCAATAAAATTACTGAAAATTGAATCTGAGGTGTTCTTAATATGAAATCTGATTAATCATAATGAAACTAACTTTGGACCTCAAGATACCAAATCAAATTGCAACTCTAAAAATCCAATCAAGACCTCTTTAGGCCTAAAATCACCTCTCAAATCTAGAGATATCATCAGATATCCAATCCAAACTTTCAAATTTTAAATGTTGACCAAAGTTAAACGTTTATCAAATTCTAACTCAACGTTCCAACTTAAGAGATTAATCCTATAAAACAACTCCAAATCTGATTTTGACAGTTTCCTACATTAATTTCCGCATTATGGGACTGATGGAGTCAATGGTATTTCATTTCGAGACTTAAAAATTCTAAAGGACTCCAAAAATCAAAATTAAGCAACATAAATATTTAGAATTCAAACTTTTCAAAATCTCAAAATTTTCAATGTATTACCAAAAATTGACTTCCACGACAAATCAAATAGGACACTGGACAACTATCTGAAGAGGTAAAATGATAGTTTTTTTAAAAATATTAAAAGTGAACTTTAGGATCAATAAAGTTATTCAATAAAATAGGCTAGAATGGCCAAAGGGATTAACTATGGTAAATGAAAGGGTAGGCAAAAATATAGTTAAAAATTGACTTTACCTACATAGGAATACTTATATCATCCTACAAACACCTCGTTTCTTTTTGTACACACAGTGGACAAGCTCTAGATATTAATATACACATGGAATATGCAAATTACTTATCACATAATGGAATTACCTTATATATAAAAGGCAGTTTTAGTTGCTCAAGCAGTAAACATATCAACGTGCCTGTCTGCGCAACTTTAGGATATATCATTTTTTGATAAATTTTTCATTTTTATTTATTTGTATTATTTTTTGTGTTTTATACATTTAAAAACTATGTAAAAGATACAACTAAACATGATAATTAATGACTTCAGATAGTTTTGAAAAACATGATATGCAAAAGCATAAAAGTTATCACAAACCGTGATAATTGACAACTTAAAATAATTTAAAAATAAATTAAAAATCTAATTAATTATTAAAATTAATCTATCTACATCACATAAAATGAACCAAAAGAAGTAAGATGTATTATTTAATAATAAAATTATGTAAAAGGTATTGTGAATCTTGGTATTTAACAGTTGTTGTCACGACCCAAGCCTAGGCCTAGACGTGTCACGGCGAATGAAAAGTCTGAGGAAAGCCCCAACAAGCCTCTTGATTGTAACATGTCTTAGTCGCGGAAATAAAAATAAGCATCAATGAGGGCCAAGTATAAAAAGGAAAGCGAGAATAAGGGAAATCTTTCATAGACATAGAAACATAAGAAGAGTCAAGCTTGAAAGCATGTACAACCTTAGTATCCAATAACACCTCTACTTTAGAATGAAGTGGGGGCGAGACACTTCCCGGGCTCACACTCATAATAATAAATATCCAACAGAAAGAAGAAATCTCAACATAACATGAAATAAGTCGATATTGTCTTCGGAGTTGAGGACTCACCAAAGCTTCTTTCCAAGAACTGAACTAGCCACGTGGAGGAGGATGATCAAAATGAGCTCCAGTTCCTACGTGGTGATACCATGTAGGCATAGAGTATGCATTAGTACATCTGAATGTACTAAGTATGCAAGGTGAAATGCAACAAAGATATAAACCATCATATTTTGAAATGCATACATATAGGCAATGAATATAATTTCAATATGACATGCATGATCAATGCTTGTAATACAACATGCATGTAAAACATTTAACTTGCATAATACATAATATATATATGCGAGGAGAACTTAACTGACATAGATCAAGTAGCTATAACCTGAAATTCAAGGAATGACACCCCCTCGGTACAGGTGACCGGGCATGGCATCCCCCAGAAAAATGTGGTCTACTTGACAATCTAAACCAACATGATAAACATGATGATGTGCACTAGAAGGATCTACTAGTATAGAAAGGGTAAAATATAATCCTATGGTGGCACATAGTTTAGAGATTAAAGACTTTATATAAGGACCCCTTGTGTCGAGCCCTATCTTAAGCCATAATCGGTGCTAAGTCTAATCCCACAGAATACTTGAAATAATTATAACTTTAATAACTTGTAAGAAACATGATACATTACATGAGTAGCTATTAAACATGTTTTACCTCTACTAGTGAGCCTAACCTGGACATGAGAGTAGATAATAATCATGCACGAACCCTTGCTTTAACATGAAATGGCTCACAAGAGGTAAAAATCTTGAAAATAGGGCTCAACTTGTTAGTTGAAAAATCATGCATACTTTTATAAATTAAATACATGCTTTAAAGCCCTTAATCATCATGAAGCCACTTGACTTGTAAATCATGTAAACAACTTGAGAATTCTTGTCATGTAATTTCATCAAACATATGGTGGGTTCATGATACCTGTTCAAATCAAGCAACTCAAGAGTAAAACAAGAAGAGTAAACTCTATGTAAATGTCACGACCCAACCTAGGGTCGTGATCAGTGCCCGATAGGGACACCTTGACACATACTAACCTGAAATTCCAAATCTATCCTACCTGGAAACCTGCCGAAATTTTGGCAGAGTTTCCTCTGTTTTACTAACTAGCCTCACCTGCAAGAAAAACTCAATAGCTTCCTAGACAATAATACAAACATATATTTCTTTATACATAAACATAAGTGCGGGCCGACAAGGTCTCCGCTGCGGTCCTGCCGCCTAATAATCATGTC
>JAOTQR010076780.1:0-12770 GCA_025774065.1 Solanum ossicruentum
GTAGTTTTTAAGAAATTGAAAAGCAAGTTAGCATGTAAAAGCAATTTCATTATTCATATTAATCAACTTCTTCTATGACCATGAAAGTAGAATTATCTTTCTATACATAATTTTGTAAAAAATGTTGGTTACCAAACTATTAAAAAAACTAGAAAAATCCATAAATCGCACCAATCCGCACCAACTCGAAAAAATCCGAGGTTGAAAAACTCATATTTATTGGTTTGGTTTGGTTTATATATTAAAAAATCCAACATAAATGATTTAGTTTGATATTTAAAAAATTCACACCAACCCGCTCCATGTACATCCCTATATGTATGTATAGCATATAGCTGAGTGATTGGCATTGACTTATGCTTTTCAAGAAATATGCATATTAAGTCATTGATCATTATTATATATTATTGGAGATTTGGAGTAATTACGAAGTACAGTTGTCATTTTGTTGAATAAACATTTGTTTTGGGTTGATATTGTCGCAAATGATCAATGATGTATTGAGGAAATTTTGAGTAATTTGATAAAGTTGTTTTAGGTATTTTTCGAATGAATTTGACACTAGTTAGATTTAATGAAAAGATGTAATTCCTTTTATTTTTTTAATGTAATAATGTTTAATATGGTATGATATTATATATAGGTGTATAAATTAAATATCTCTTATAATTTTGTATATCAAGTTTTAAATATTTTCTGATAAGTTTACATATTATTGCATAGTGGATGTATAATGTTGTATACCAATTTGTGCTTTGAATGAATGATTTGTATGTAAGTTGTGCTATATTTTTACAATGTAAAAAAATTTTCTCATGAAATGTACATTTACTTATAAAATTTTAAATGAATATATCAGGTCAATAAAGATCACATGATATTAAATTGAGGGAATCGAAGAAATAATTAAGGGTCAATAATATTAGAAGTCTTTCCTTTTGGGTTCGTCCCAAAAAAAATATTACTTTACTTTAATTGGAAATAATTTAACATTAAAATCCTTTAATTAATGAAATGATCCTTAGCCACATAAATATATAAGAATAGTTTTAGATCACAAGTTTCAAAAATCTTCATTTTTTCTTAAACAACATGTCAAGTTAAAGAGTGTCACATAAAATGGGATGGAGAGAGTTTCATTTATATCAATACATACCAATAATTTGATAAATCTACACTTTATATTAAAAGTGAATTATGCTTACAATATAAATGTTATTATAAGAAGATAAATTTTATTAATTGACCTTTTAAAATTTTCTTTTTGAGAATTTTACAAATTTATATAAATAATTTAAAAATATTAACTGCAAAGGGAACATAACAAAAATTAACTAATGTTTTTCCAATTTAGTAAGATAGACAACTAAATAACATAACTATTTTTAATAAAATGATCAACTAATATGGAACGAGGAAATAATCTCTTTGATATTAAGTTTATAAAATAAATAGGATTATGATATTATCTTTTTTTATTAGATATAATGTATTTATTATTTTCCACTTGTGAAATTTTACGGTAGGTTGTTTATGCTGTTTGTATAATGTAACTGACTAACTGCCATATGTGAGCTATTAACTTCCGCAGACAGCGTAGTTTCAATGGCAAAGTCAAATTTACTTAAAAACAACAACAACAAAATAAAACCTTTCCTAAATTGTAATTTCCATAAGTGAACTATTAACTTCCTAGATTATTTGTATTCTAAATTTATCAAACTTTTAATATTCCTTAAATTTGGGTCCTAGAGCAACTATTTTTTCCCGGGGTAGGGTGGTGGTGGTGGCATTATTTGCTATTAGATCTAGATATATTCAATATGTTTTTTTGATCTGCATAGTTATCACCCGTTACAGTTCATAATTATAGATATTTATTTACCATTCATGGTTACATACGGTAATAATTAGATTTTTATATAGCCTAGTTAGATTATAAGTGATGTTGTCGCATCCTATTAACTCTTTGATTACAAGTCAGGCCAGAAGCGACTCGCTTCTATTTTCGTTGGGATTGAATATAGATGGGAAATCTATAGATGGTAGTAGTTCGCCAACCTCTCTAACTAACATACGATACAATTTTACTTCACGGCACGGCCAAAAAAAAGAAAGAGCTTAGCTCGGTTGTATAAAAGTAAAATAAAATATATGAAATAGAAAATTCGATAAAAAAAGTCTCATTTCTCTTTCTAGACTCGCATAGAAATATGCCATGGATGTGAGTAAAGTCAAAGCAACAGTAGTATTTATATCATTCGTGAGTGCGGCTAACTCCCCATGAGGTAAGGCTTTCCTATTATAACAGGTTCTTCAAAAGAATTCCCCGTCCTTCCATTAAATATTCTGCTTTTTTCTAGATATTCAAGTTCAAATACCCATGAATTCGTTGAAACCCATTGTGTATTAATTATAATAAGATATTATTTGCAGTCATTTCTTTCTTTCTTTCTTTTCCTGAAAAAAAGAAATCAATTATCAATAATTGCAAACAAAGTGATCCTATACTACAGGAATACCTTCAAGCGAAAAATATTTCATTTAAAAACACACCTCACAAAGTCATGCTCAACTATAGCAAAGCACCTTCAAATTCAACGGTATCATTTTAAGGGTAAACAAAAGGTGGATAAGTAAAAATGATCGGAGGGAGTACACTTAAAATCCTAATACTAGTCCAGAGATATTACATTTGTGAATGAAATTTCACATATTTCAATCTCTTAAATAAGAAACAAATCATGATGCATGCATGTCCTAAGGATTGATCTTTTTCATGCGTTTGTTGAAAGAAGAAGAAACAATTTTCCTCATCTTTTCAACAGCCATGGTCTTCACTGACTTTTGCTTTTTCGGAAAAACACTTCCACTTTTGGCTTTGTGGGGAAATACTCCATTAGTTTTCTCAGCCATCACTTGATCTTTTTCTTTTCCTTTATCAGCCATCTTCTATCTTTAGCGGGGATGAAAGGTTTACGAGGAAGAATCAATATATGGTCAATGGTTCTACAACTGTAACAACACTTACTGAAAAGACTATTCTATGATCGGCCGCCTACTTAATTACACTTTCAGCATGACATTAAGCGAGTTTTTTCTTTTGTGAATATGAGATAAATCGACAGTCGGTATGACACTAAGGGACTGTGAAAATAGCGGTAGACCGGATTCAAAGATATAAGTCAATCAAAAGGAAGATGTTGAAAGGCTACCACAACGAGACTTTATGTGAATGTTTGTAAGGAGAAGAGCTAGCATGCTTAGTACTTTGTGATTATTTGAAGGTTTTATAGAGGGAGCTAAGGCTTTGTTTGTGGTCTCTCACGAAATTTCACCGAAGGTGATAGCAGATTCAAGCTCATTTCTAGCATGGTGTGTACATATATGTGTATATATGATGATACATGCCAAGAAGTATTTTTCAATCAGCGATGTAACAATGTAAAGAACTATAATAATTTTTATTCTAGAATGTTTATGAATTATTTTACCTCACAAATTTCCAAAATTTAGAAAATTCTGTTTAACTTAAATTTATGTTTAAAAACGTCTCTCTACATAACATATTATGTTTACATAACACTGTGTGATAGAAGACTCCCATGCGATATACGCGTTTGGACTGTTAGAATGCATAAAGCATAAAGAGAAGTCACATCGATATAAATTTTGTCAAAAACTTTGATGCCCAGTAGATTCTCTTTCAGCTTCTTAACCACGTGGGGCCTTTCCCTTTCTTGCTGGATGGCTACAATGGGAAAAAACAGATGATTATTCCCGGTCTCTAGTCAATCCATGCTTCTGCTAGAAGCGCTATTCCCGCCTCCCACCCGAAAGAGACGAGGAAGACTAACCGCCATCCTGCTCAAACTTATAACTTGTCACACAATGCTCCCAGTTTCGCCCAAAAAATAATATTCCCTCCTTCCCATTTTATATGTCATCTTTTTTTAGTTTATCTAAAAAGAATGTCATCTTACTTAAATTAAAAATAATTTACTTTTAAAATTTTCTTTTTACCTTTAATAAAATAATTCTCAGACACACAAATATTTAAAAATGATTTTAGACCACAAGTTTCAAAAGTTTTCCTTTTTTTCTTAAATACCGTGCCAAGTCAAAAGGTGCCACATAAAATGAGACGGAGGGTATACTAAATTTTACTACTTATTTTAGACCATAAATTTTAAAAAATCTTTCTTTATTTCTTAAAAATAACTACGGTCTACGTGTGTGAAATGTCAAACTACATCATATGAATTAACATGGATAGATCAGTATATGAAAATAGAACATAATGATAAAGCGACATTAAGTTCATAATTACTCAGCTATATATTTAAAATTGTAATGTAGTTAATGAATAGGATCGGAAAAACAAGAAACCGGTTGTTTTGAATTCCTAAAGAAAAAGAAAAGAAAAATACTTGGTCCACTTATGGTAAAAAAGTAAAAAAAAGGATGCATTGAACTTGTCGTGCACTTTGCAACTAGAAGAGAATAATGGCTTGACCATATTCCTAAGAAGAGAATAGGTGGTCAAAGATCAACGTGAAACACACACGATCGCATATATACCTTAATATATTCTACAAACACACACAACATACGTGATCTTCTATATATCAATCATGATTAAAATATAAACAAACACCAAAATTAATACAGAGAGAGAGAGAGAGAGAGAGAGAGAGAGAGAGAGAGAGATGTCAACATACAAAGGAGGCAAATTAGCAATTAATGGAAAAGAAAGTAGAGGACATGACGATGGAAGTGAAAAATGCAATGAAGTGTTTCCTTTTAAGGGTAAAGTTGGGAGTGTGTTTCCTAAAGAGCACAAGTCAGTGAAGGCCATGGCATGTGACAAGTTAGCCAAAGTTTTCACTTCCCATTTTAATGAAGACAAGAAAAAGATGTAGCTTTTGTAACGTAGTTTACTTTTAGAAGCAAACCATTCTCTGTCCAAGGTTGTAGGAAGAGGATGGTTGATGTTAATTAAGAACTTCATGCATGCATGCATGTAATGAAATAAAAGTTGTGGGACCCAAAAACTTGTCTCCACAAATATGTTATCAAGAACTAGAATTCTATATATACTATAATAATGTATGCACTTGTGTTGTCTCTTTTCTTCTGCACTGAAACATGTTTACAATATTATCGTGCATGGTCCTCTATTCCAATCACATTATAAATCTAATCCAAACTTATTAATCCTAGAATATCCACCTTATTCCGTTTACCAACCACCCCTTATCAACTGATGTCGTTAATCGCTTGACCATTGAATCTTTTGCACTCTCCAAACTTGTCAATCATTCATGAGACTGATGGGAAGCAAGAGTTACTCCTAAGTTTATGTTTTAATTAATGCTCGATTGAATATAAGAGGGGAAAAACCATGAGCGAGAGAGACCATAACCAATGTTAACTAAATCATGGAGTTCCGGCGTTGCCCCTACACCTGAGAAAAGGAAAGACTATTTTGTCAAGGTAGACTCCATGATGTCTAAGTAGATCGATTAATCCATGAGGTAAATTGGATACTCACCTTTAGTTCTTAGACTTGGGGTACTCACCTCCAAGCCTTGAGATTTGGGTACTCACCTTTTGGACAATTTGGATATTCGCCTCTAATCTTCCTTACCTATGATGGCACATAATTTTAGAATACAGGTACTTACCCCTATCCACTAGATACTAAGAAGTACTCTCACAAAAATAGGAGATCATAGGTCATAAATTCATGTCATGTAGGAGGACAATATCTAATCATTAATTCCTTGTCACCATAAAGTAATAATCTTAGAATAGTCATCATCATTCATAAGCATAGATCATAAATTTGGTGAGAGATCCTTCACCATCATTCATAAGCATTAGTCATTTCATAAGCTTTCATTTCTCATGAGAAACATCATTTAAAGCTTAGTTGATCATTATTGAAAAGGATGCATGAGGCCCTAAATAGGAGATGATCGTAGTTCATGATGAAATTTAAGATAAAGTTCTGGATTCATAGCAAATCAACTTTAAGACCATATAATTTAGATGAATCTATGATTATTCATGTAAAAGCATACCAATTGAATCATAATTCATACTTGAAAATTAACATGATGTATGGGCCTATGTGATTATAACTTAAATTCATGTAAATTTAAACTTGAATCATGCATAATTACAATGAATATCATCAATTGAAAGAACCCACATTGATGTTCATGAACCCTAAAATTAAAAGCCTTGTAGAGGAATAACTTATAAACCATAAAAGATTATGAAATTAAGAGTAACTTCATACTTAATTGAATCAATCATTAAAGATTAACTAAAATTTAACTCATTCAACTGAAAGAGAATTAACAAGACCCATAATGATATCATGAACCCCTAGATGGGATTTGTAGAAATTCCTATGAAAATCATTAGTTTCATTCAATTTATATTGAAATAGATCACTTATCATAAAATAAACAATAGTCAATAAAATTGAGTAGAAATTATGAAAATTCATAAAAATACATACTTAAATTTGGTTAAAAAAGTAGAGATTTTTGTGGGCTTCATGGGTGAAAGGGACCCATGAGTGAATACTCACATATCTTGAAAATCAAAATCCTAAATGCAAACTTCTAGCAATGAGTGATTGATCTTAACCTTGAAATCCTAGCCTTGACTTGATGGAGTGATTGATTTTTTAAATTTTACATCGAAATTCACCCCAGCAAAAAAGTTTTCAACTCAACTTTGTGATAAAATATTCTTGTAATCATAATTTATCTCCAAATATATTTCCACACCAAAAAATTGATATCCTCACTTATACGAATCATTACGCGATCCATAAAAAGTAATACAGCCTGTACAGACCCTCCATGGAAGTCAAACTATTTTCTAATTCCTATGATTTCAGAATTCCTTTGTGTGGACACATCTATTGTTCGTAATCATGGCCAAGGCTCATGCATAAAAAGGGTTCGTGATGTCCAAGTCAATTTTTCTAATCTTTTGAATCTCCATCTATGAATTCGATCTATGAGCCATAAAATCAAACATGATCCATACATGCACCCTCGTGGTTCCAAAGTCTCAAGACTAAACATCTAATAGGTTCTACGAGCACTTTTTACAGAATCAATGTCAGTTTTGAACTTTATTTTTTGATTCCAACTTTCAACTTTCAACTTTGAGGTATTACACTATTTTGTTTCATAAATAACTAATTAAATTAAATAAGATCACATATTTTATTGTTTTCATATCCAAGTTATATGGATTTTATTCAAATACTAACTTTTTAATTTTCATTCAAATCAATACAAAGAAAGAGAATCCATCTTCAATATGAGTAAAAAAAAAAAATTTTGTTTATTGTTAATAACACTACTAATATAACGCTAAAACTCGGCATACTTCATTGGGTTGTCTTTGATTTTTTAAGAAAGAAATTGATACACTTTCATTGATTATTTTTCATGCAAATATATAGAGAAACTCTAACAAAGATTTTTTTTTTAAAAAAAAGGTCAATATTCATCCAGCACTTTTAAATTCCAGTTGAAGAGTGTGTGTGTATATATAATCATAAAACTAATATTTTATGTTTAATTGATATATATAAAAATAGAGTTGAATGGTTAAAATGAAATAAGACTAAGATAGAGTGTTAAAATGAAAATTAAGGACAAGTTAGAGAGGTTGTCTATGTGTTTGGCTCCAATTAAATAACCGTTATGTGAATTTTCGATCCCCTAAATAAAATTTTAAAATCTTTCGATCAAAATTTTTTTTAACTTCAATAGATCCGCTCTCGAAGGCGAAGCGTGGTAGAAAGAAATAAAAGAAGAAATAAAATCAAATTTAAAAAAAATTAAAAGAATATTTTTTTGGCTCACTCTCTTGTGTGATGCACACGCTCTATCACATCACTTATCTGTGTTTGAATGGTATACTTTTAATGATGTTGAAGCGTCTGGTTGGAATAAGTCATATTTAAGGTGTCAAAATGAAATTTGTGGTTATGTGTTTGGCCTTCCATAAATATACTCCCTCTGTGCCATTTTATGTGGCATATAATCACATATTATGGCGGTAAGACACTTCTAAATCTTATGTTTTGATACTAAATTTATTACTCTCTCTAGTTCAAGTTAAAGGATTGTTGAGATTTTTTCTTAGTTGAGATTTTCTTGTCATATTTATCCTTCTTTTTGATAAAGTCGATAACTACTTTACATTTTTTAAGGAAATAATTTAAAATAATCAAAATTATAATAGTGAAAAATAACTTTAATTTTTTTAAACAATATTTTCCTTAGTGTTGAACCAGTTGAGCAATACCTGATATGAAGAGAATCGATAATACTTGTAGCTTTCAATATTCTATACATGCATAAGCCTAAGGGCATTTGTTGGCTAGTCAAACCAATTTTTTTTTTCAACAATAAATTATAGTCATTAATTAAATTATTTTTTGAATAATTCTATTTACGTCATGAAGATGAGGTATATTATGCTGCGTCATGAAGATGAGGTATATTAGGTCATGTAATTTTATTTTTCTGTTTTTTTTAACTTTATGGGCAGCAGCCTCCACCACTTGCAGTTTATGGGGTCCACTCCGAGATACGTGGCTTTATGCTATTGTCTTTTAATTTCAGCAACAAATTGGACCACATCCCAACAAAGCAACGAAGCGAAAAATTTATAATCTTTCAATAATTTAGATTTCCATTATTTTGAATTTGTATCACCTGAGGCCTATTCAGGGGAAGTATTTCTAATGAAAGAATTTTTTTATATTCAAAAGTTAAATTTAAGATTTCTAATTAAGAAAAAAATAATATTATCTACTATCCACATTCTTTAGTGGTTGATTTACTTTATTATGTATATTTTTGCTTGTCCACAATGATAAATTTAGGGAGGATCAAAGGTAGACATTTGAATCCTCTCAACAAAAGTTTGTGATAATATATATATGTAAGGCAATTCTTTTAATTACCAGATGTCCGCACCCGCATCAGTGCGGGTTCAATATTTTTGTGTTGTAATTTTTTTATATAGTTATAATTTAGAAAGTCAATTAAATTTTAATATAATTTTTCAATTAGATATCTTACTATTGTTAATTATATATATTTATGATAATTTTTATGTAATTTCCTAATTAAATAATAGATGTTATTTCTTTTGTCCCCTTGTATAATTAATTTTTAAAATTTTTAAAAATGAATAGATTTATGGTAATTTTTAAATTGTTTCGTGATTAAATAATACATGTTATTTCCTTTTTTTTATCTCCTTTTATGTGGTTTAGAATATTTTTTATACTTATCTAGATTCATGATAATTTTTATCGTAGCTTCAGACAAACATCATGATCTATAGTATATTTTTTATACTTATATAGATTCACGATAATTTTACCTAGCTTTCTATTTAAGCCGATAGATTAATTTCAATAATAAAATATTTTAAAATTAAACAGCCGAATCAGACACGTTAATGGACAGTTGCCTGCTTAAGCAAATAGTTGAAGCAGGCATGTAGTCCATCAGCTGCCTACTTCAGCTGTTTCGCTAGCTTTATCTAGATTCATGGTAATTTTTATCGTAGATTCAGACAAATATCATGATTTATAATGTATCTTTTATACTTATATAGATTCATGATAATTTTTATATAGCTTCCTAATTAAGCCCATAGATTAATTTAATAATCAAAGATTTTATAATCGGGTAGTTAAAACGGACACGTCAATGAACAGATTGCTTAAGCAAGTAGCTGAAGCAGGCTGACACTTTGTAGCCTTGTCTATGTAAGAGAAATATATATATAGAAAATACAAACTAAGCAACTAACAAACAAAATTCTATACTTATTCCATTTAGCGACAGATTAGCAATGAAAAAAAAAACAAAATTCAATTCGGTAGCTAAGAGGTTATAGAGATGAGTTAGATAGAAATTACTGATCCAACTTCATGTTTTCTTGCAATGAATATGGAAAGAGAGAGGAGGGTGTCGATCGAAGAAGCAAATTTCCAATCATCATTGACATATTTTACACAATAGTACATGCAAAGAGAAGTAACAAGCCAAAATCATTCTTTAAAACTTGTCTTCCAATTATTGCTATGCAAAAGAGAATAAGAAGATGGAGAGATCGCCAATACTGATATGGTGAGATAGATATATAATGTCCATTTTCAAATTGAGGAATCTTTGTAGGGCAAACTAGAAGCGTATGAATGGTGAGAGAGAGAGGGGGGGGGGGGGGGGGCGGATGGGCCAAAATAATTGACATAATAAGTTTCAAAAAAAAAACAAAAAATATACAAGGAGATAAAAAAAGAGAGGAAATTAAATTAAAGTAAAAACACAAAGGGTGACCCCTAAATTAAAGGAAGAAGATGAAAAAGGCTCCTGGCTAGTTAGTTGTCCTAGTAGATGGAGAAGTCCCAGGACTAGAGGAGGAACCCCATATATCTTGGAATATCTTTCTTGTTATGCCTCCCCTTTGAGGTGGCAATCTTCCTCTACTTTGGCTTCCATTATTATTATTGTTGTTGTCTTGGGCACCAGATTCTTCTTGTCCACCACCCTCATTAGAATTGACAGGAGTTTCTCTTGTGTTCCTTCCACCTCTGTTGCTCATGTTTCCTCTCTCACACACACACTTAATTAATTCTAATTCTATTCTTTCTTTCTTACTTACTCATTATATATATAGACTTTTTCAATGACAAGTCTGGCTAGTCTAGTCATCAAACACAGAAAATATATCTAATGGACTAGTAACTGGTCCCATGAAAGAGCATGCGCATTTGTACACTTGCATTATATCTATTCATGATTCATGAACCTAAATTAGCTTGTCCTCTTCTTTACTTTTTTATTGGAAACAAAAAAATATCTAAGTCCACGTAATTCACTTCAGAAATTAAATCTCCTCACAATGTTGTGAATTATTTTTCTGTCAGGATAAATTGTTGGATATACCTATTAAAAAAGTAGCGGTATCTCAAACTTCAATAATTTTAGTGAACTAAAAACAGTAACAAAGTCACAGAAAAACTCTACTTTGATTGCAAGAAAAAATTATGAAGAACAGGAAATTTAATGTTCAAAAATGAAAGAAAATTCAATGCTAAAAAATGAGAGAAAATCTCTCCAATAAAGGTGTCTAACTGATCAATAATCGCCTAAGTAGAAGCAAAATATATATAGATTTCAGCTTATACTTATACATTAAGTAAATTGGTAAGAATAAAGAAATGATAATGAAAACGTGAAGAATTGCTATATGTAAAGGTGTATATTAGGTATATACATATGCATATACCTCCAAATACCATATAATTATATTGTGACTGCTCCATAGGGTTTGGGGGTAGAGCCACGTAGGTCAATCAATCATCTTGACAACTTCAAATTGGTACGTATATAATCACGTGATGGGTCCTTTTCTGTGTAGCCCACTATAAAGCATTCAAAAATTAGTGGTCCTTGATAAGGAATGAATGGTACAACCCAAATAGTAATTGAATTATGAAAAATTAAGTAGATAATTAAAAAAAATATATACTAATTAATCAGCTAACATAATTATAGTTTGAAATAATTACTGTTCGTGGTAAACATTCAGTTTTAATTACAATTTGAGTTTTGTGTAATTCATGCGATTTAAACAAAAGCTATGTGCGATTATACAAAAGTTGTGCACGAATCAAATTGTATAACTAGATATACAACATTGCAAAGTGTATAGCGAATTATATAATCGCTGTACACAAATTGTATGACAAAATATACAAACATTACACAAATGTTGCAAATTATATAAATGTATAAAAATATTGCTCAAATTATATAGACATTGTTATAACAATATTTGTGAAATGTAATTACCAAACTATAGTTATAGAGGATATTCAAGGTATTTTCAAGTGTCTATATAAAAATTCCTCTTAAATTTACTCTATCTAATATTTATATCATTTTATGTGTTTTAAATTTCAGTTTTTTAAAAAAATATTTTTTTAGTATAATTAAAAAATAATTTAATTTTAATTTTTTTCTAATGAAATGATTCATAATCGTACAAATATCAACCTAAATCTTCGTCACATAAAATAGGACTGTTATCACAAAAAATGACCGACTTTAATGAAAAATTAAAAAATTATTCGAAAATCGAGAATTAGCCTAAACTTAATTAATTTAAGCAAAACTAATTCTCGAGATTCGAAAGGACACAGAGTCGCCACCTAATTTTGCGGATAATTAGGAAACCATTAATATTTTAAAAGACCTAACAGAAAAATCTTTTAAAATTCAGAGAAACAGATTCGGGTTCACATTCCACTTCGAGAAGGTTTTACGCACTTAAGTAATTTGACTAACTTTTAACTTGACAAAGGTTGACTGATTTTGAAATTAGTTTAATTTTGAAAGGCTTGCAGGATTTGATTAGACTTGAAAAGATTTAAATAGACTTGATTAAACTGAAGATAATTGACCAAATTTAAAAATTGACCAGGTTTGAAAATTGAACTGACACGATAAAATCACATTTTTTATATATTTTTTTATTTTTAAAACTTTTTTTAATATTTTTTTAAAAAAAGAACTCTTTGAAAATAAAATAAATAACATGAATGGTTTGACGTATTTGGGAATTTAATGTCACGACCCCAACCCCGGAGTCGTGACTTATGCCGATTAGGCACTTAATTCACTATCAAATCACGAACATCACAA
>JAOTQR010076781.1:0-12766 GCA_025774065.1 Solanum ossicruentum
AAGGTTAAGAAATTCACTTGCCTTATATAAAGTCTCGAATCATGTCAATTTCGAAGCTTTTCCCTTTCTATGACACTCCAATTCACCAAAATCTATTAAAATGTAGAATCATAATTATATAATAAATCTAACGACACTAAAATCAATTAATTCGGGTGAAAAGGGTAAAATGGTCCAAAATTTCATCATCCAAAAATACCGTCGGAATCTAAAAATTTTTACATGAAAATGTTTCCCAAGTGATAGGGAATTTAATGGCGAAAACCAATTCAAAAACGGATCTAACTTGGGGAAGAAATCGCATGTTAAATTTTTCAAAATACATTAAAAATGCAACAGTAAATCTGTAATTTTTACCTCAAATGAAGTAACAAAGTCAGTTTCTGAAGCTCTCTTGGTGTTCTCCTCGGTAAAATATATAATTTATCCTTTTGAATTGCTCAAATTCGATCAAAATTGAGAGAGAAATTGTTGGTTGAAGTTTGGGGAAAGTTTGTGATCTTCTCTCCTCTTTCTTGGAGAAAATTCTCAATTTTCGCAGTTCTTTTAAAGTGAAAGAACTTGGAAGGACATTGATTGAAAAAATTATCTCTGATTCTTTAATTCTTGACTTAGACTCTTTAGAGTTTTTGATTAATAACCATAATTCTTGAAGAAGAAGAGTTAAGAAATCCTTTCTTAGGATTCTTGAATTTATTTTCTTGAAACCCTAGGTTATGATTTTAAAATCCTATTAGAGTTTCATGAATAGATGAAGAAATTTGGGTTGGGTAGATTGAAATTTTTGAAGAATAACTTACCTTGAGGATGAATCTTTAGAGATAATCCTAACTTCATGACTTTCTTGATCATTCTTGAGCCTTTATGTTTAGGAGAGAAGGGAGAGGGTTTTTGATTATGAAAAATGATGTTTTGAGATTTTTTGGACCTTAAATAGACCCCTATAGGTTTTAGGATAAAAAATAGCTTCAAATTTTTAAAGAAAAAACGTCATTAACTCATTCAATTAGGGTCCGCGGCGCGCTCTAGGAGCGGATCTTCGGACAGCTCTGCACCCCTTCACTAAAATGGTCATAACTTTTTACTCCGAACTTCGAATAATGCGAAAAGATGCATTAGAAAGCTAATTCAAATATCTTCCATTTGATTTATTATGGATCTTATAAATCATTATAATTTAGGAGATATGGTTATTTGAAGTTGACCCTTCTATCGACTCATACGAAAACTTAGTTGCTAGAAATTCTTTGAACTTGTCTTGATGTAAAAGATCCCTTATTACTCTAAATCACACCTAATATACTTTAAATACTTAGGAATTGCTCCTAGCATATATATACATCCTGAAAGTCACTGGTCTACCTACTTTTTGCAAAATCTTACGTTAGAACTCAAACACTAAGAAAGTTTTTAGTTTAGCTTCGTACTAGAGGATTCGTGTGACCTTAGATCTTCTCCAATTCTATTCCTACATTAAGAATTTGACTTTAACACTTATTTTCAATTAAGAATCATTAACTAAAATGCTATATCCTACAAAAAATAACTCAGTCTTAGCTTAAAAAAATTTCGGGTGTTACAACTTGGAGGAGACTTCATACTTGTATTTAATGGTCCCTTCAATGAACTCCTTTTATTGATCAAGTGGGATCATTCCTTCGACAAAAACTAGCAGCTCCTTGAGAGTCAGCGCTTGCTTCACAGGACTTTTAGTTTCTTGAATCTCAATATCCTTCCCTGGTGCATGGCTAGATTCCCTATCTAATTAGCCATCTACTCTGTCCATCAACTTATCGATACGAGACTCTTGGTGTTGCATATGCCTGGTTAGTCCTTCAATTATCTTTTGCCAAATTTGCAAGTTGTCCTCCATGGATGAAGCATTAGTTCTCATCGCTTGCATGACTATTGGAGGCATATAACAGTAGCATAGATTATCATGGAAGTTGATCTTAAGAGGTCTCACATTATGCGATGCATGTGGAGAAGATTCATTGGAGTCCTGGTCTTTCTTTACGGTAGAGTTCTTGGAACCAAAGGCCTTAACCAGAGCCAAAGTCTGCTTGATCTTCTCAGCAACATTGCTTCCTCCTTCTGAAGCATTTGTAGAGGACCTTGCTCCCCTTAGAGTTAAAGATCCAAAATCAGGAGTTGGTTCAGTCAACACTCACAGTGTTTATTGTCCTAGCATAGTGGCGTTGCTCCTTGTAACAACTCTAACACTTCCAAAAGTAAACCCCAGTATTCCTTCCACTTCAGTGGAAAACTTGGAATCAGCAGTCTTAGAGAAGTTGATTTGGAGATCTTCTTGGAAGCCATTTCAGTGTTCGTTGTTGCTTGAAAAGTTGAGATGAGAGGTAGAAATTGTCCCACTAGGCTTGCTAGAATTTGTATGACAATAAAATTTGCATCTTAGCAAATAATAATCAAGGAACGAAAAATATTGCAACAATCGTTGTACTTTAGTTAAAGTAGTGAGTTCTACAACCTCTATGAATCCTCTAATTCGCCTTTTCAAATATAAATTCAAGGGCTCTTAAGCTTGTTCTTGAATCTTGAAAAACTTGATAGATTTGATCTTGACTTGTATTTGAATTAAAGGATATTTGGGCTTGATCTTGAATTCGGTGGTCATGATATTGATATATGGATTTGATGATCTTGAACTTGAACTTGATATGGATTTGTTCTTGAACTTGTACTTTAATCCAAGGATTTTTGTGATTGTTTTTGTATCTGGCGGTCTTGATCTTGATGCGTTCTTGAACTTGAATTCGTGTTGCTTCTAGAGAAATCTGCGTGTTTGATCCATGAGCTCTCTTCGGCTTTTTGTTAGAATTCTTGATGTGAATTCTGAATTATGAAGACCCTTTATATAGTTGTAGAATAGAGGGAGTCATGATAGAATCTGACTTTCTTCTGGCCAATCAGATTTAAGGTGACATGATGCAGGATAAGTGATAAGAATGGGTTTCCTTGAGCTTTGATGGAATCAAAATTTGTTCTGGCTAATCCGATTTAAGATGACATGATGCAGGAAAAGTGACAAGAATAGATTTCCTTTTAAAGGACATGACGATATTTTATTGGTTGAGACACATCGCTTGCACATGTGACACATATTTATTGACCTTTGATTTAGACATGAATGCCATGTTATTTTGACGCATGGCATGATCGTATTGACTTTTTTGTTTGACTTGGCGTGTCACGTCATTTGACACATGGCATCAAGTGGGCTTCTTGGATGAAGAGATATTCGGCCAAATGAAGTAGGTCATCTTTTGTAGCCCAAGTAATTGAATTTGGACTTTTAATTAAATTTATATTTATTAGAATTAATTAATTAACCCAATTATATCAATCCACAATATTTATTTGGACTAATATATTTTGAATTTAATATAATTTGAATCATTTTGTAAAATTTATATTTTAATAATTTTTATATGATTACACCTCATTTTGGAGTTCAGTATTTGTACAGGTCCAAACAAATTGTTTTAAATGCCTTTTGACCATTGGCAAACCTTATGTGATGTTTGTATTGTTGACTTGGCCAACCTATGAGTCTGAGTTATACACTTATATAAACTGGGTAAATATAATATTTTTACTATAAGTAATTAGAAAAACGAAATACAAGTATGGAAAAGTTTATCTTTTTTTTTTTTAAATCTCCATTTCGTGATCTTTATTCCTCTCTAGATTTTTCTCCATCTCCCCGGCCTTCCTTCATTCCCCATTCCCTATTTGTAGATTCTGTTTGAAATTTTCTAATGTGGTGTGGTGGCAAAAAGATTAAACAATTGGTGTATAAAATAATGTAAAAATTATAATGTATTATTAGCATTAAAAATGTAGTACTAGTATTAACATTTTTATATTATTGGACCATAAAGAAGAATTTATTTCATTTATTTAATTTTGTATAAAAAGTTTTCTATATCTATGTTGCTTTGACACAACACAAGCCTAAAACGTTTCTAAAAGGAAAAATACAATGTGAAAAATAGCTTTCAATTTATGATAGTTTTTTATGTTCTTTCCAGATTAAAATGAAAATATAGTAAATTGATTTGTTTGAACGATATACTTAGACTCAGTGCATATACTCATGCACTACTTGTAAATGCCTATTTACATTAGATTCTTGGAAATTGAATGAGATCCACTGTTACTTAATGCTAATGGATAATGTTTCCGGTGAGATATGATAAAACCATTGGAAAATGATTCAGACTAGATATGATAATGTAAATAAAAAATGATTTTGATGAATATATGGTCTATTTGTGGCCCCATGGATTTCGATCTGAGTTTATCAGCAGATGTGTATTGTAGGATAGACATGCATTATGATTATTTGACATTTCATTACATCGTCCCGCATCTCATAGACATGTTAAAGTTGTGCACATCTCTCTTGCATATCTCTTGCTGGTTGAACTCCATGATTGTGACTTACTTGGAATAATGTGCTATTTGAATTTATGAATTGTGTAGGTTCTCTTGTCTGATTACAAGTAGTAGTTTTGAAGGTTCAGATTGTATGATTGGAGTACTTGTATTCCTTATTCTTTATTTTATTTTTAGCATTTACTTGCTGGTATCCTAATGTTTGGTACTCAACCTTGATTTTATACTTGTGTAGGTTGCCATTGTATACTTGACTTGAGCTTTAGAGTTTGCTTGAGAGATAGCAACTAGTTCCTTCAACAGACTTCAAGACTTATCACTTATGTTGTTATTATTTTATTTGAGAATCAAGGACAATTGAGACTTGTAATTTCTTTACAAATCTTCATTTGCAATAGAGGCTTATACATATGATAGCAGTCTTGGGTTAGTTTTAGATTGTGATCTTATTATGTTGTTATCTTATCCTTCAGAATTGCTTTATTCCGCTTTACATGCTGCATTAATTATATTGTTTCGTTGTTTAGGCTGACTTGTTTTGGTGAGTTAAGGAAAGTGTCATCATGCCCGAATTCAGGTCATAACAAAATGGTATCTGAGCCCCATATTCATAGGTCTCACATGTGTATAAAGTAGTCTAGTAGAGTCTCGAGGATCGATGTGGAAATGCCCGTTGTTTATCTTTGAGAGGCTATGAAGGGTTGTAGAAATTTTTTTTGTTTATTCTTTTAATTTCTATCGTGAATGGTTACTTACGTGAGTGTTGAGTTATCATGCTTTTTGTTTGTGTAGATGGCTAGAACTAGAGCATCATCTGGTAGGAGAGGAGGAGAGGCAGTCCCTAAGAATGTTATTGAGACTCCAGCTACGAGCAGAGGTCAGGTTAGAGGCAGAGGTTATGCCCAAGGATCGGAACCTACTAGAGATCATTAGAGAAAAATTTTCCTCGAGTCTAGGATTGAGACTGAAGAGGACGGATTTCCTCTGGATTATGCAGATGCACCATTGTTACAAGATACTTTGTTGAGAATGATGGGTATGCTTGAAAGTCTTAGGGTGGTAGTGCTATAGGCATATCAAGAGGTTCACATACCCAAATAAGAGATCAGGTCCTTGGGTCGCACTAGGTTCCCATTATTTAGGATAAGGTAGAGCAACTACCGATAGTTTTTGGTGCTAGTGGTTGAGGCTCAGAATGCACTATTAACTACCTTGACAAAGGAGGAGCAGTGCTTCTTTTTGGTGCTAGTGGTTAAGGCTCAGAATGCACTATTAACTACTTTGACAAACGAGGAGCATCGCTTCTATCATAGATCCAAAAAGATGGACCAACCTTAATTTTATTGCTGGAAGGCAGAGGATGCCTATGAGTTCTTGACTACCTACTGAGAGTTGTTGGATGCTGTTTGTTTGGCTAAGGCACATAGAGTTTTGTATATCACTCTTAGGCTTTGTGGACCTGCCAAAGAGTGGTGAAGGGCATATTTCATATCTTTGCTAGTTGGATCACCTTCTGTGTCTTGAGAGATATTCTCAAGTGCTTTCTATGATTGTGTTGTCCCTTGGACTATGAGGGAGTTACCTGAGGTTTGACAGTTTGAGACAGGAGGGCCTGTTAGTTACTTGACTGTAAAATCCATTTCTGTTAGATAGCCAAACATGATACTCTGAACATTCCGGACAAGTCGAAGAGAGTTCATCAATTTGTGAGAGGTTTGACTTGTTTTATTCATTGGGTAGTGTTTAGAGTATATAAAGAGGGAGTCTCATTCTAGTCTATGGTGTGTGCTTCCAAGTAGGCAGAGTTGATAGATAAAGAGGAGTTTAGCGACCTCAAAAAGGGCTCGAGCATCTGGTCAATTCACTAGCACAAAGTGTTTCATTGAGAGGGTGGTTCATCTTAGCACCGAGGGTTAGTTCATGCATCATTTCCAAAATCTAAGGCTAGTCATGGTTCATCTTGTGTTGAATAGAGGTCAGTAGATTGGGGTGATTGTAGCATCACATCTGGTTCTTCTCAACAACTTACTGTCCTGAGGTCTTGTTATTGGCTTTAATAGTTCTACATGCAGATTCATCCAGATCACCCTTGCTAGAGGGTTAGCACATCAAAATAAGGCATCCTTATAGTGATCTCGTAGTTCCTATGGATTGGAGATGATAGGATCGGTCCATGGATTTTTCTTCCTTTTCTATTACCACATCTAGAATAATGAAATTTTACTATTCGACCATGCCCTTTTACATCTATATATAAAAGCTGGTTTACCAAGAATACGCAAGAAAACTACTTCAAATTATTGATTAATCATTAGAAATGGGGCTCTACATCAATGGAATCTCATTTTCCATACATAATGAATTGATGTGGTATATCATTTAAACCCCTTTTATGTTATGGATTCTATTGTTAAAAAATGATTCGCAGAAAAGAGAGAAATTTTGTTGACGAATTTTGAGTAGAATATAATGAAAAAAGGGTTGCTCCCTTGGCAAAACTAGAATGAACCTAAGCCAAAAGATCTTTCAAATTTGACCATTTTCCCCTCTGTTAGAACTGTTCCATTAATGTTGACGATTGGGTAAATAGCTTCACGAACGGATGGAGAAACAAGTTATATTCTACAATTTCAAATAAATAGAAAATCAAAATCGAATGCTTAATCATTTATTAGATGAATAGAGGTGGTCATACTTTAAGTAGGTGCACTGGTGATGCCTTAGTCTAGTAGGGTAGAAGTCCAGGTATATTTAGATAGGTGGAGGTAGGGGAGTTCATTTCTATACATTTCTAGGGAGGCCTGAGGTGGAGGCTTTATATGTGGTTATCACAAGTACTGTTTTGGTTCGTCATCGATTTGCATCTATGTCGTTTGATCTGAAATCTACCTAATCCTTTATGTATACCTGCTATTCATCAAGGTTTGATATATTATGTGATTGTATACTGGTGCCTACTCATGTATCTATAAGGTGAGCCTTTAATAGTAGGTTAGGAGTATCCTGTCTTATTTCATTAGTTGGGTATGAATCTTGGGCAGATATGATCTTTTTTAGAGAAGGTGGGTTTTAATTATAAGGCCCCATATGTTGGAGCGTAAAAGTGCCTAAGAAATGAAATCTGGAAATTTTCTAAGTACTAGTGGGTTTTACAGAAGGGCCTACGGGCCATAAGTGGTCCCACTGGCCATAACTTATGCTCGTAGAGTGATGGGCATACTTTGTAAAAATATGAATTTATGAAGTTGGGAGTTCAAGTTAGCAGACGGGTTGTACCTTGACTTATGAGCCGTAAGTCCTGTAGTAGGTTGAGGATCAGAGAAAGTTTCCAAGGACCCAAAATGTTAGCAGACGAAACCCTTCTCCTACATCCCGTAGACTAGACCACCACTCGTATCAAGGTCTCGTGGTCCCGTCCGACATGAAATTATAAGGGAAAAAGTCAATATTTCCAATTATTTAATGCCTATACTACGTTATCTAAGCCCCCAAAAGTCCCCTTATCAGCCGTATATTACCCTAATCTACCCCATTCTTGCTCATTCAAAAATTTCTCCCAAGTCTAAAATTCTCCCAAGACACTCTCAAGCTCATTCGATGCAATCAAGTGTGAGGTGCAAGCGAGGGTTTTAGGTTCTTCACTTTAAAGTCAGATTTTCCTCCATTTAATCACACAAGGTATGTGATTTTGATTGTGAAAACTTTTCCTCCACAAGTCCAAACATTCTTCCTCTTCAACTACATGAAATTTATAGATTATGAATGTTTTTGTGAACTCTCTTATATGATAATACTATGGAGAGATTTATGATATCTATCTTTGTACATGATTATGTATTGAAAACCATATGAAATTGATGGATTTTTATGAGGGTTTGATGATACCCTAGCTAAGTCTTGTTATGCTTTTGGTGGGTTACTTCGAATAATGTCCAAGTAATTCCATTTTACTCTTCTCAACTCATTTACCTTTGAATTGCATGGTTTTAAACCTATATACATGTACCCACAAAGAATTGATAAAAGACATATGCCAAGTTTCTATGATGTTGAGGGCCTTATTGCAAAATTATGCAAATCATGAATGATACAAATTTTGAAAGGGCTATTATGCATGCTATGAGATATGAGAATATTGTGAAAGTTATAAACCCCTATTTTGATGTTATGAAGCTTTGGATTTGATGAGCTACTCTAAGAAATTATTATGATATTATGGTGCTTTGCAAAATACGTCTAGAAGTATAATTTGAGTATTCCTTGGGATTGTGACCTAGCACCGAGAGGACCTTGGTAGGTAACCATTATTCCATAACTATGTTGCCACCATAGGTTTCTAAATTAGATAATAGATCCATATAACTCATGTTACATGATTGAACAAAAAGGGTGGGGTTCCCATTTGACACATGTTAGTTAAATACTGAAATGGGTGGTGCTCCCATAAGATTGTTATCATAAGTTAACCAAAAAGAGTGGTGTTCCTGTACGGTGCATAAAGCACTTTCTGAAATGGGACAGTTCCTGTAAGGTGAGTGTTTGGTTTACCTTGGCAAAGCATACCACTCCTAGTAAGTGGCGGAGTGAACATTGAGATTCCAAGTAGTATCTTTCTTGGTCTTACATGTCGATTATAGTCCCTTACCATCTATGTATGATAGGTATATGATTTGATGATTCATCATGTATATTTTGACTAAGGCATTGATCATATGAGCTCATATTTGTTGATTATGATTATGCATATTGTTTAATTATGATTTATGTTCTTTTTGGCAAAGCACCTCACATACTTAGTACATTCCTAGTACTAACGCATACTTTTTGCCTGCATAATCTAACCATGTAGGGACGGGAGCTCCTATCCATCCTCCTCCTCCACGTAGATAGATGGTTCGGTTGAAAATCTCTTTTAGTGAGTCCTCCACTTTGAGGACAATAGCCATTTGCTTTCTTACCTTATTAATTCTTATGGATATTATCTTTTGACGGTGAGCCCGAGAGATGTCTTGGCCCATATTACATTCGCATTAGAGGTATTGTTGGATATTTGGATGTGTATGTTATGAGCTCGACTCTTAGTTTGCTATGTATTATGAATGACTCCCTAGTCCTTTATTCCCTCTTATGTGTTGAATGCTTGTTGTATGGATGAGATAGAAGTCCTAATCCCTAATTTCCCCCATAGCATGAGTCATACTTACCCGTCTCTTAGACTTTAATTGCTATGTGGTTCACGTTAATCCTCTTCCCTACGATATCCCTATAGCGTGAGTCCAAAGTCTCATTTCCCCTAGAAATTATGTCCTATTTGGTTCCGCAACTAAGGATATGTTATGCATGTTAAAGGGGCTTGTTTGGGGTTCCTTCGGGTGCTCCATTAGCCATGTCATGTCTAGTCCCTAGGCTTGGGTCATGATAAAACTTAGTTTCAAATACTAGGTTTGTAAATGATCCTTGGAAATCCAACACACCACGTCAAGTAGAGTGTTATTCATAGTTGTGAAGTGCGCCATAACTATGAATAGGAGGCTATGAGGCATTTTAAGAATGATTCAATTCTTCATGTTCTATGTCATTCTTTAGACTTATGTTAAGGTTACTTTTTTCTAGTGGATGGTCTTTTGCTTTTCTAGACTATGCCTCAAAGACAAGTGGCTCAAATAGCTCCGACACCTAAGAATGAACTGACCCCTCCAGCTTCACACATTTCCCAAGAAGAAAAAGGGGTCACTCATGTCAAGTAGTAGAATGTGTTCACGTTATTGGCAAGGGCTGGGCCAACCAAGGAGTATAAACTCCTCATATTCCTAGTCCCGTCTCGAGGGTGAGGTATTTCATAGGGAT
This sequence comes from Solanum ossicruentum, assembly GCA_025774065.1. Lineage (NCBI taxonomy): Eukaryota > Viridiplantae > Streptophyta > Magnoliopsida > Solanales > Solanaceae > Solanum > Solanum ossicruentum. Next base: position 10,267 of record JAOTQR010076781.1, read on the forward strand.
GAATCCTCAAGAGTTCTATGGCTCCAAAGTTGAAGAAGATCCCCAAGAGTTCATCGACGGGTGTACAAAGTGCTTAACTTTATGGGGGTTAATTGGGAGAAGAAAGTGGAACTTCCATCCTATCAACTAAAAGGCCTTGCTCAATTATGGTTTGATTAATGGAAGGGTGAGAGAGGGGGTGGAGACCTTAGCACTTAGGAAATTCAAGGCTGCCTTCCTCAACCATTTCTTTCCCATTGAGCTAAGGAAGGCAAAGATGACAAAGTTTATGAACCTTAAGGAAAGGATGCACAAGTTTTTGTCGAGAATGTCTGACTTGATCAATGAAGAATGCCACAACTCCATGCTCATAGGAGATTTGGACTTGTCTAGGCTCATGACTTATGCCATACAACTTGAAGGGGAGAAGCTTAGGAAGAGGAGGAGTGGAGAGTCTAAGAGGGCTCGGTTGATGGTAGTTTCCAAGGTACAAAAGTGGTCGCTTCCAACAAGACCACAAGTTCCAAGGCCAAAGGTGCTTTAATTCCCAAAGGAAAAGAATTACTAATGATAAGGTGCCCAATCCTCAAGGTGGTAATGGTGGCCAAATCATTCCAAGGTATGGAAGGTGTGGAAAGAATCATGGTGGTAGGTGTTACAAGAACATGGGTGCTTGCTTCAGGTGTGGCAAAATAGGCCGTAAGATTGTGTATTGTCTAAACAAGAGTAGAGATGGCCGTCCTCAAGGATAAGGTGCTCATGGTGATCAAACGGTACAAGATGGTCAACAAGGGGTTGATCCATGTCATAGTCACTTTTATTCTCTTCAAGGGAGGCAAGGGGTGGATGAGTCGCCCGATGTTATTATCGGTATGTTCAAGATCTGCATTCTTGATGTATATGCTTTATTGGATCCGGATGCCACTCTTTCTTTCATTACTCCTTTTGTAACTAATAAACTTTATGTGTTCCTTGAGTTTTTATGTGAACCTTTTGAAGTGTCTACCCCGATTGGCGAGCCCATTGTTGCTAAAAGAATCTATAAGGGTTGTCCCATGTTTATATTGCATAAAGTCTTACCTTGTGAATTTGTCGAACTTGACATGGTAGATTTCAATATTATTCTTGAGATGGAATGGTTACATGCATATCACACCTTTATTAATTGTAGTAATGAGCCCATCCTTGAGTGGGTAGTTCACTACTCGGCGGTTAAGGGTAGGTTCATCTCTTGTATTAAGGCCCGAGAATTGATTTTTAAGGGTTGCATATACCATCTTGTGAGGATTAGGGATATTGAGTATAAAGTTCCACCTATTGAGTCAATTATGGTGGTTAATGAGTTTGTTGATGTCTTTCCCAATGAATTTATTGGTATCTTTCCTGAATGGGAGATAGATTTTGGCATTGACCTCTTTCCCGATACACAATCCATTTCTATTCCTCCTTACTGCATGGCCCCGATGGAGTTGAAGGACTAATTAAATGATTTGTTGGAGAAGGGTTTCATTAGGCCTAGCAAGTCACCTTGGGGTGCTTCAATTTTGTTTGTAAGTAAGAAAGATAGCTCCCTTAGAATGTGCATCGATTATCGACAACTCGACAAGGTCACTGTGAAGAACAAGTATCCCTTGCCAAGGATAGATGACCTATTTGATCAACGAGAAGGGGCTAACCACTTCTCAACGATTGACCTTCGGTCTAGGTATGATAAATTGAGGGTAAGGGAGTGTGATATTCCGAAAATAGCCTTCTGAACATGATATGAGCATTTTGAGTTCGTGGTGATGTCCTTCGGCCTAACTAAATGCTTTGACAATATTTATCGATCTTATGAATAGGGTCTTTAAACCCTACCTTGACATGTTCATGATGGTTTTTATTGATGAAATTTTGATCTATTCCTAGAGTGAAAAGAGCATGTGAAATATTCAAGGGTAGTGTTGCAAACGTTAACGGAAGAAAGATTATTTTCTTAGTTCAATAAATGTGAATTTTGGTTGAAGGAAGTTGCCTTTCTAGGGCATGTGGTGTCCGGTGAAGCGATTAAAGTGGATTCGAAAAAGATGGAGGTGGTAAGAAATTGGCTTAGACCCTTAACTTCTATGGATATTAGGAGTTTCTTAAGTTTGGCAAGGTACTACCAAAGATTTGTTGAGTGTTTCTCTTCAGTTGCCTCTCCCTCGACAAAGTTGACACAAAAGAAGGCTAAATTTGTATGGACCAATGAATGTAAAAGAAGTTTCCAAACTTTAAAGTATAAGCTTACGTCCGCTCCTATTTTTGATCTACGAAGGGTTAGAAGGGTTTATGGTGTATTATGATGCTGCGAGAGTTGGCTTGGCGTGTGTATTGATGCAAAACAAAAAAAGTCATTGCTTATGCTTCTAGGCAACTGAAGGTGCAAGAGTGAAATTATCCCACCTATGATCTTGAATTAGCCGTTTGTCACACCCCTCCCTGGGGTCGTGACCAGCGCCCGATATGGGCGCCTGAACACATTCTAGCCCGTATCCTTTCA